>SKCR01019406.1:0-64016 GCA_019454045.1 Zanthoxylum bungeanum | reverse complement strand
TTGTGGATTCGATTGGATCGAAACCGAATCGGACACAAAATCCCTCATTGGCCGAGACTAAAGAAGCATGTAATGGGTTTGATTTTTCATTTTGTGTGTTGGACATATGATAATGAATTGAGTATGATTAATTGGACTAATTTAGTGTTTTGGAAATGTTGATTTAGTTAATTAATCATGATATACACTTTAGGTAATTAAATGCGAATTGGAATTTGGTAATTTAATTAATTGGGCCTAATTTTGGAAATTGGACTTTAAAGTTGTATTTGGGCCTATTGGGCTTGATTTATCAAGTTTGGTTTAGGCCAAGTGGATTGGATCCAATTGGGCCCAAAACCTTAACCATAAAGCCCAAATGCAACTAATGAACCTTTAAAGTTCAATTGGGCCTAATGGGCCAAGATTGATTTATGGACTTATGGGGTAAATCCCGGATTGGACTTTGGTTATCGGTTTGACCCGAGTTGACCAAAAGTCCACGCCTTAAAAATCAATTAAAAGCCCATTGGACTTTAATTGAATTGACGTTGGACGTTAATCGGTCTTTGAGACGCGTTACGATTAAATTTGGAATTTAAATCGTAAAAGGTTTATTAAATAAAGTGCAATATTTAATTTGGAATTGAATAGTGAATTAGTATTAAATGCATGTTAAATTTGATTTAATGATGTAGTTTAATTTAATTCATGAATTCGTACTTTAAGTACTTATTCGCAAAAAAAAATGAGTTTGACTCGAACAAAATCAAATCGTTGTTTGAACATTGGATGATCACTTAATTATCAGATTAATTAATTTGATTAGATTGATTGATAGCATGCTTATGTGTGTGAATACGTGGTTGTGTTGAATGAGTAATGTATATCGGATGGATATTAGTTGGGTGGGCAATTTTAGAAATTGTTGTAATAAATTCGATTTATTAAATTGGGCCTGCGTGTCCAGCCTTATCACCTCTGTTCTCTTGTATTCTCTTCTCATCTATTCCCCTCTATGTATATGAGGTTTCTTTAGAAGTGTAGTGTAACGGGTAGAAGTAGTACAAGTGCTAGCTTGAGTGAGAAAGGGAGAGATTTGATCTAGGATCAATATGTAAAGTATCCATCCGCATATCATTATTATTTATTTTCATACTCGCTTTATTATGTATTTAGAATGCATGTTTAAGGGTGTATGATGATGAGACCTTAACAAAGATAATTAAATTGGTAGCCAATTTGCACGCGAGAAAAACCCTCGTTCTATATTAAGCGATTATCCTTCCATTGAATGATTCTTGTTCAAGATCCAATTGGCATTGGTTTGTTGGCCAAAGTCAAGACCTTGTCATTGGATGTATTTGAATCATGAGGGTTTTGTTCCACATCGGTGTCTTGTCCCATTTGTGATTTGTTGGCCAAAGTCAAGATCACTTCTTGTCCAACGACATTGATTACGAAACTTTCCTTGTCAATGGGTCCCGCTTAACTGGAGTCATTAGGTTTGTTGTGCCAAAGCCAAGGCCTAGATGATTCGGAGGATATGGTCAGGAAAATGTATTAGATACATTGGCATAAGTAATATATTTAGGACTTGGATGTCCACCTAACTGGATCTAGGAATTGGATTGGATCCAATTGATCTGTGAGATCTACCTAGTTAAATAGCATACAGCTTGTTGGCCAAGTCAAGGTTGTATGTTATTTAATAGGATCCTAGCCCACTAGGAAACACGGTTTCCCGAGTACTCCACAGAGGGTTAGAGGCTCGACGAAAAATAGTGGGAGGTAAGTATTGAATTTGCAACAATCGTTCAATTACTCGCTAAACACGCTCATTTATATTTTACTCGTCGTATTAATCAAAAGTATTAGTTGGACTAATATTTTATGTTGTTTTAAATTATATATATAGTTGGACTATATACAAACTCATTCAATATATAGTTGATTTTATAATTGGATTATAGTAATCAATATTAAAATTATAGTTGATTAAATAATTGGATTATTGTAATCATTATAATAAATAGTACCTTATTAAATTGATTAAATAGTTGGACTATTAAAATCATGAAAGAATTGAAAGGTTGAATATTTAAAATATATAATCCTTGGGATTAATGTTTTAAATGATTTAATTTTCAATTGGGAATTAATAATAGGTTAATTTATTTGATAAAATAACTTATTATGACTAAGCCCATAATTAAGCAAATAGTATAGCATAAAATCTTTGGAAGAGATTTATGTGATGATGACTTTAATGCTTAATTAATATACTTATAATAAATCTATCTTTAGATTTAAAAGTATTAAAATTGCAATTAATAATTCTTGAGAATTAATTGACTATTCTAGTGGAGAAAAGTCAAAGTTTGCAATTGGCATGTAGCACAAGGTGCATATCGTTTCGACATTCCGAAACCCAAGGCTTGGCCAAAGGTTTGTGAAATATAATTGACATATCCCAAAGTGACTACCATTTGGATATGGAAGACACGAAGGAATTAAAGAAAGGGCGAGGCTCTAACTTTAAAAATATTTGTCAAAGTTATGTTCACTACTAGTATTGAAATTGGGTTTTAAATACTTAGTGTGGTACATAAAATATATGTATTGATGTTCAGAATCCGCTATGAGTTGGATACTGACTTTAAACCGAGATTTCTCTGCAAATCAGAAACTGGACGAAAGTCGCTGTTTCGACCGTGGATACCTAAGTTTAGGAACTACCCTTTGGGTATGTACTTAAATTAGGAACTGTTATAATGTAACTAGTTTGACTAAAGACATTATCTCTATATCAGTGTTTAATCCGTTGCGGATAAAACCTTTATATTATAGAACACTAAGTGTTTTATTATATAAAGATGATACTGAGATAAAATACATTAGCTGTAAATAACAGAATTTATATTTTGAAAATAAAGAAAAATCTCAAACATATAAAATGACAAATAAATAGCTCAAATTGATTTGATCAATAGAGACTTATTTGTGGCATTGTGTCTAGGACACAATTAAAGAAGACTCGTATATCCACACTTTTGAAGAGTGGGTACTAGGACTGATTTGACTATTCAAAAAGGTCTGCGAATCTAGTTTGTTAGGTAAAGTACCTAAAATACTATTTACTTTGTAATAGTAAAAGTGCCACCGATCTGTCAGCCCTATTCATGGTGAAGTATGTGGGCCCATATCTAGCTGGGCTAGATGTGAACATGAATATTTCGTGACCTTAACAGATGTAGCATCACGTTATGGTTTTGTGTTTCTTTTGAAGAATACAAATCGGAAACTTTAAAGTTTCGACACGAAGTAAACAAACAGATCGGCTATAGTATTATTCCACCACGGTAAGACCGTATTGGAAAATACTTAAGCAGTAAGTTTCATATATACATGAAAGAGTGCGGTATTCTTTCATATGAGGACTCCTCTCAAGACACGTCTGTTAGACGGTGTGTCCGAACTAAAACCGAATTTTGTTGGACATGATTAGGTTTATCACGAGTCGCTCTGAGCTACTATTTCCTTCTACAGGATATGTATTTACAGTGCAAAACTTATTTAGAATAAGGTTCCATGAAAATCTGTTTGACAGATGTCATATAGGATATGAACAGGAAAGAAACAGGGTTTCTCATTCCTGATAATTTGGTATGCCAGGCATAACTTTTGGATGATACCAAACTAAAAGACCCAAATTGGATAAGTGCCAATATAGGTTATCCTAATGGAAACCTTAAGTATAGTACTTGTAAATCTCACATGAGAACAATTTGATTGTTGCTCACCATGCGGTTTTCCTGAGAGGAATACCGATATCCAGTGGTCAGTGGGAGTATAGTGATACTCGATGAAAATGGAGTAATACTTTCAAGGCAACGAAGTCCTTAATGGAACACAACAGTTCATCAATAATGAATCTGTACCATTAATCTTCAAATACACAAGAACTTCGTAGATCGGATAGAGTCAGAGAACAACCTAGGGTATGGGTTTCTGATCTAACCTCATAAAGATGTCAATCTTATGAAGGTATATCCACCGACTACATTTTGAGAAAGTGATACGAGGTATCGACTCCCTATTATGGCAAAGTGCCATGAGTCCGAAATGGATTCCATGTATAACAGCTATTTCGGATACTAGTTGTTATACCACAAGGCATTCTGCCTATTGGTACATTAAACGTCTTCAAGGAAGACATACATGGATGGCAACATACCAACGTACAAAGCTAGGCTTGTGACGGAAGGTATCGTTATCAACATCGTGTTAATAACGGTTCAACCTTTTGCTTGTTGCCATGGTAAATCCATTTTGAAGATGCTTGTTGATAACTGTATATTTCATTTATGAAATATGTCAGTTACAAATCAAAATCGCTTTCCTGAAAAGGAAACCTTTTGGAGAATGTTTATAACATTCTGACGATTTTGTATAACCTACAAACAAGGTTTGCGGGTTATTCGATCCATGTTTGGATTGAAGCAAGCATAAGGTTCTTGGAACTGACGTTTTGAAATAATCATAATGGTTTATGATTTAACTCAAAACGAAATAATTCTTGTGTATATAAGGAGGTTAGTGGGAGAGCGCACTGACAGTTAAATTCCCATAAAGCAATTGGTGAAAGCTTGGCTTTCATAGATATTCTTCATAGAAATTCTCCATAGAATTCTGGGGAGTAACAACCTTTATTCAAGGAATAAAGATCTACTGGGATAGATTTGGAGTTGTTAACACTCTCTGAGAAATTGTACATTTAAAATGTACTTGTATTGATGTCTCATACGCTTCGAGCATATGGAGTCACAATCGGGTCAATCCAAGTGATAGTCACTGGATTGAAGTTAAGAACATCTGTTAGTATCTTGAGAACTAAAGATGCTATCCTATACTATGGAGAAGGAGAAATTGAAGTGACTGGGATCACTGCAGCAAGTTTCCAAACAATTATATACTTCGGTACTATAAAGTTTGAATAACGGGACAGTGAGCTGGAAATCTTCCAAGCAAGATAACTGTTGCCGAATAAACAACAAATGCGGATTATTGCTGCAGCTGAGGCAGCAATATAATTCTTTTGGGTCGAAATAAATCTAATTAGATTAGATGTAGTTCTGATAGCAGCTGAGCTAGGCGTCAGCACAAGCTAAGGAATTAAAGGTCTCATCGACGATCCAGATATATACTTCTATATCATCTGATTCGTTCGGATCATACATCGTGGCGATGGATGATCGTAAATCGCGTCAAACGATAATCATGCGAATCCACTGACGAAAACCTTTTCTCAGCAATTTGAGCAAACCATACATAGTTCGGGTGTTGGACACTCGAGTGACTGGCTATGTGCCAAGTGGGAGATTGTTGGATAATATGACCCATAGCGTCACTATTTGCACAGATCATTGTGTTGTTGTAGCAAATTAACTATGTAATAAGGAAATTGCACTCTCATCATTTGTGATTAGATCACCATAGATATATAAATGAAGAGAGGTCCCTATGATTAGTTCCTGGATTGAGATGATATGAGACAGTATCAGTCCACAAAGGATTAATCATTAAATATCCCTAGCCGTAGTATTATCGAGACTGGACATCGATAATGCGGAATAGGCTAGTATTGCACTTGTGTGCGTTGTGAGGGCACAACGACATAGTTCTCATATATATAAGTATTGGATACTTATGCAAGTGCGATAGGAGGTCGTGTTTCACCGATGGTACGGAAAACAGCTTCGCTCTGGATAGACCCCGCGGAATCCCATTGGTAGTATGTCTGCGTGTCTATGGGAGGCCGCATCAGGGTAGGTGTATATGATCTAACCTGAGACTTGCATCGCTAGTACTTGCGACAATCGGTAAACTTTGGTTTTGGTGGTTGGGGGACCTAAACTGGTTCTGTGTTCACCTCTTCTGGGTTTATCAGGAATCGTAGTGCACTGGGTGTGATGTCAAGATGGAAGTGTCACTTCAGACATATGGAGTTGATGACCACGCAGGATACAGAACTAGTGCTCTATAAAAGGTTGCAACCGTCGGGACAATATGACTAGGTCAGTATTGCCCGATTTAAAGAGACTAGTTGCTTGATGTCCGATATATGTTTCGTACGGGGCAGACACATTTCCAGCCCCAGGCCTAACATGTGATCGTCCGATACTGGATCGATATACGCAATACAATACAATTGTATACTACGCTTGATATAGATCTTAATATTCTTTAAAGGATATGTCCGGAGAATTGGGTAGACTTGGTGTTTTGCTAGGAGTCGACCATGTCTCGTAAATCGGTAGAACGTAGTACTTGGTACGTACGTGATTCGGATACTCCGACGACCGTATTTACTGCCAACTTATCGGAGATCTCATGGGTCGCTTCCCGATAATCCACCGATGACGCACAACTCGCACTCTTGAATAATCTAGGATTATATATAAGAGAGAGAAAATTAATCTAGGATTAATTACGGAGATATTTTATCTAGGATAAAATATCGTCTAGAGAGAGATAACGATTAATTGGATTAATCGGTAAATTAATATATTCGATATATTAAACGAAATTAGATTTCGACGCGGAATTAAAATTAGATTTTAATTCGGGCGAACGAATTAATTTAGAATTAATTCGTTAGCGGCGTGAATAGTGAATTCGCTAGGCGTAATCATCTAATTACGACGCGACGGAAAAATCGTTAATTGGAATTAACGAACCCGAGCCCAAGTGTGATTGCGAGCGCATTCGTATTTCGAATTCGAGTGCGACAACGCAAGTCGCATCAAGCGTCAAATCACTTGTCACTTTGAGTGATGTGACTTGACATCATGTCACTTTAATAAAGTAGATGTGACTTGATGGACATGATGTGTAATGATGGCTTTTGATGGTTTGACCTTTAAAAGCAAATGAAATGCAAATTAAAGCAAAATGCATTTCAAATTCACATGAGTATATAAGATATACTTGAAATGAATTTCAACAAGTCATTACACAACTTCTTCTCTCTCAATTTTCTCTCTTCTCTCACGCCCAAAACAGAAGAATAATGGACTGTTTTTCTAACCAGAAATGGCGTGACAAATGGGAAGCAAAGAGTGGGTTTTTATGGTGAAAATTCAAGTGCTAGCACACTTACGAGTCTTGCGAAGGTGGTAGGGAGGTTCACCCATGAGCCGGGATCCGTCGGACGAGGCTTGGAGCTCCGTTTTCTCAGCTTAAAATCTGAAAACGTGGACAGTGGACTGCTGCAGTTCATGCTTCAAAACAGTGAGCATTTTGGCTTCAATCGTCTTCAAATCGACTCAACCGATCGATGTGAGTATTCCGCTACCTCCGTTGATGTATTCACGCATTAATTTCATTGCTTGTTTGATCTTGGGACCTTAATAAAAAACCAACATTACTATTATTTATTTATCTTTTCAGTTTTTTATTATTATTCCCTCGCATGCATCATTACATTTCACGTATATTTTTATTGGGTTAATGATCGCTTGTTATCTCTTGCGGTATATCTGATGGAAACCCAGACATAAATTCCGTAGCCGAATCCGAATGGACAGTAGTGCGATCTGTACTTGGGATACAACTCCACGTATCGCTTGAGAAACTTTCATGCACGTCTTCATTTTCTTATTTAATTTTTGTGTTCATTCATTGTTTGTGTTTACTGTTCCATTATTTATTTTTTGTGTATTATTTCTTTATTTACTTATGCATTGTTATTTAGTGCGCATGGGCTAATCACGTTGGATTAAAGGTCCTCGTTTGAGGGAAATGCCTAAGGACAGCCTTTACCACGATATTTTGCCGCGCCAGACGAAGTATACTTGATTGGATGTGAAATATGTTCAATCGGGCATACAAGGTCCCATATAGATGTCGGCATTGGTCGCATCTATTTTCTTATTTTATTATTCGTTTCATATTGTTTCTTTATTTACTTATGCATTGTTATCTAGTGCGCATGGGTTAATTATGTTGGATTAAAGTTCCTCCATTTGAGGGAAATCCTTAAGGGCAGCCTTTACCACAATATTTTGCTGCGCCGGATGAAGTACGCTTGATTGGATGTGAAATACGTTCAATCAGACATATGAGGTCCCATATAGATGTCGGCCAAGTCTCTTAGTCGCATCTCTTTTATTATTATTTACTTTCTGCGTGTTATTAATTTATTTATTTATGCATTGCTATCTAGTGCGCATGGGCTAACTACGTTGGATTAAAGGTCCTCCATTTGAGGGAAATGCTTAAGGGCAGCCTTTACCACGATATTTTGCTGCGCCAGATGAAGTATACTTGATTGGGTGTGAAATACGTTCAATCGAGCATGCGAGGTCTCATATAGATGTCGCCAAGTCTCTTGGTCACATCTATTTTATTATTATGTTATTTACTTCTTGCGTGTTATTTCTTTATTTAGTTATGAATTATTATCTAGTGCGCATGGGCTAATCATGTTGGGTTAAAGGTCCCCCATTTAACGGAAATGCTTAAGGGCAGCCTTTACCATGATGTTTTGCCGCGCCAGATGAAGTACACTTGATTGGATGTGAAATACGTTCAATCAGGCCTGCGAGGTCCCATATAGATGTCGGCCAAGTCTCTTGGTCACATCTCTTTTATTATTCTGTTATTTACTTCTTGCGTGTTATTTCTTTATTTACTTATGCATTGTTATCTAGTGTGCATGGGCTAATCACGTTGGGTTAAAGGTCCCTTATTTAACAGAAATGCTTAAGGGCAGCCTTTACCACGATGTTTTACCACGTCGGATGAAGTACACTTGATTGGATGTGAAATACTTTCAATCGGGCATGCGAGGTCCTATATAGATGTCAGCTAAGTCTCTTGGTCGCATCTCTTTTCTTATTTTGTTATTCTTTTCTTATTGTTTCTTTATTTACTTGTGCATTGTCATTTAGTGCGCATGGGCTAATCGCATTGGATTAAAGGTCCCCCGTTCTAGGGAAATGCCCAAGGGCAGCCTTTACCACAATATTTTATTGCGCCGGGTATGCAAGATCCCATATAAATGTTGTTATTAACCTCTTGGTCGCACACCTCTTCTTCTAATTTTGTTATTCACCTTTTGGTTGTTATTTTTCATTCATCGCTTTGCATTCATTCTATGTTAGTGCTTGAGTGTTGCCTCTCGTAGTATATTGGATGGAAACCAAGACATAAATTCCGTAGCCGAATCCGAATGGACGGTAGTGCGGTGTGTACTTGGGATACAACTCCACGTACCGATTGAGAGATATTCATGCACGTGTTTATGTCATATTAGATACCTCTTCGGTAACCTCATTCGAACGCGTTCTCGAACACTACACGAACGTATGCATTCTGTCTCACTCCGTTCGAACGTGTTTCCAAACGCTGCTCGAACGCACATGCATTCTGTTTTACCATGCATCATATCCCATATCGTTCGAACACATTTTCGAATGCTACACGAACGTGCATACAGTGAACAGACCTCTTTTCATCATGTTTTATACATGTTTGCCTCTTTGATCATTTCTTTTGCATTATGTACTTAACCCTCTCTATTTATTATTAATGGTTTTATTAGTATTATTCATCTACATCCTCGCACTTCTTCGTTTACTATATTTATGGAATCACACATGTGCTTTCATTTTTTATTTACGTTTATGGGTGTGCAAACTTGTGTGTTGATTAAGTTATCTTGCATGTGCTGCATAAGACTTGGTTACATCATTGCATAAATCTGCTCATTACAATTGGCATAAGTAAGGGACCATTCCGAACCCAACGGTTTGAGGTCTTCCCTTACGAGGGGTGAGTGCGGCCTTAAATCATTTCCCTGTTCACACTGGGTGGCGACTCCTTTATTCTCTGGTTTAGTCCCCCGTGGGCAACTCCGTACTCCCAACGAGCCGCGAGCCCGGACAGCGTCGCCGTACCTCTGTACCATGTCTACAAGACTGTCACAGACTTAGAAGAAGAATAGGCGGAGAGCAAGAATCTCTATAGTCAAGGACAATATAAGAAGAAGACTAATGGAGGAGGCTCGGGAAATGGGGCATTAGAGGTGAACATCCTCTAGAAGCAGCACTTCTCCTACACGAGAAAACCACTAGACCAAGTACTGTAAGAACTAACAAGGCAGTGTTTCTTGAGGCCTCTAGATCCATAATAGAAATTGACGACTAAATACGGTAACTCGACCAACTACTGTGCATTCCACAGTTCCTAGGTCACAAGACTGAAAGGTGTGCTCGCCTGAAATATGAGATTCAAGACTTGATTGACGGGAGTAAGATACCTAGTCCCAAGGTGTATCACCCATAGACATGGTTATTGCATTTGCATAATTCATTTCTTATCATGTAATGACTCTCTTTTTGATATTGTATAAATCCGATTTTGCAAAAACAATTTCTCTCCATGTAAGAATGAGTATGTCTAAATTTGGAAAAAGGTTTTCTCTTTGGAATCACTAGCAGAATGTTATCCACAAATTACGCACTAAGATTGCACTTTGAATTGAGAAAACACTTAGAAATAATTTATGTTTGCATAACTTATAGAGATAGTCAAATCATTTGACATTTATTTGACCATTTTCCAAGGTTAAGACTGATATGACACTAGGTTAAGGAGATGATGCAAAATAAATGTGTGAGAAAAAGAGAGGAGAAAAAAATTGAAAAAGAAAAAGAAAAAGAAAAAGAAAAAGAAAAAAGAGAAAAATGAATCCCATAAAAGAATTTACGTTGCTGTCTAGATTTTATTAGTAACTAGAATATCGTGAACCTTAAGACTACTTTTGCCTCAAATGACAAATCAGATAACGAGTATGCAAGGAAACTTGAGTTGGTGAAGCTGTTAAGTAACAAGGGACTTGCATCACAAATATGCAGTCTTTGCGTCAAAAGGTAATTTGACGACTTAAGGAAGTTATGGATAAGCCTTATATTAAAAATAATATTTGAAAAATCATGTTGATCCTTAACTAGGTGTTAGATTAACTTGACCAAGGAAAAGATGAAAACTGAACTAAAATGTCAGCACTATTCTACATTGAACGTCAGCACAAACCGATTTGGATTGTGCGTAATTATTTGTAAAAGGATCAGACAAAAACAGAGAAATATTCGAAAGGCAAAACCTTAGTTGAAAATGAAAATTCAAAATTAGACAATACTCATGCCTTGGAATGAGACAGGCTTTCGAAAAAGAAATTTTTTTGAGAACATGCAAAGGGTCATTGCATGATGAAAGGATTTTGGATTGCAAAATCGATGATTTGGGGAAACCTTGAGGGACGGCCTAGATAAAATTAAGATAAAATCTGACGATACCTCTATGAAAGCATCGCGACCTCTTACAACCCAAATAATGGGCAATCAGTTAGAGATCATTTGCATACATACATACGTACATAGGTACATATATCATTTCTTTTGTAGAAAATTTAGGCAAAGTAAGCCTCCAAGAAACAGAGAAAAAAACACACAGTTGATGTAGAAATTTGAAGCCTCCGAGATATGGAGCACCCGATGTTGGAAAATTATGACCCATATCGTCACTATTTGTACAGATCATGGTGTTGTTGAACAAATTAACTATGTGACAAAGGAGATTGCTCTCTTATCATTTGTGATTAGATCACCAAGATATATAAATGATAGGAGGTCCTTATGATTTGTTCCTGGATTGAGAATGATATGAGACAGTATCAGTCCACGAAAGATAAATCATTAAATATCCCTAGTCAGAGTATTATCGAGATTGGACATCGATAAATACGTAAAAGACTAGTATTACACTAGTGCGCGTTGTGAGGGCACAAACAACATAGTTCTCATATATTTGGGTATAGGATACTCATGCAAGTGTAATAGGAGGTTGTGTTTTACCGATGGTACGAGAAACAGCTTCGCTCTCGATAGACCCCTTCGGAATTCCATTGGTAGTATAACTATGTGTCTATGGAAGTCCGAAATCAGGGTAGGTGTATTTGGTCTTAACCTGAGACTTGCACCGCTAATACTTACGACAATCAATATACTTTGGTTTTGGTCGTCCAGGGCTTTAACCGGTTTCTGTGTACGCCTCTTCTGGGTATATCGAGAATCGTAGTGTGTTGGGTGTGATGTCAAGACGGAAGTGTCACTTCAGTCATATGGAGATGATGGTCACGTAGGATACAGGACTGGTTTTCTTAAATGCTGAAGCTACCGGGATATTATGACTAGGTCATGTATATCCGATTATAGAGACTAGTTACCAGACATCCGACATGTGCTTCGTACGGGGCATACACAATTCCAGCCCCAGGCCTAGCATGTGATTATCCGATACTGGATCGACATACACAATACTACGTATACTACACCTGATATAGATCCTTATATTTCTGTAAGGATATTTCTGGAGAATTGGGTAGGCATGGCGCTTTGCTAGAAGCCAACCTTGTCTTGTAAATCGGTACAAACGTAGTACTAGGTACTTACGTGTTCGGATAGTCCGACGACCGTATTTACTGCCAACATATCCAGGGATCTCATGGGTCGCTTCCCAAAGATTCACCGATGACGTATGACTCGCACTTTTAATTACTCTGGGATTAATTAGATGAGAGAGAAAATTAATCTGGGATTAATTGCGAAGATATTTTATCTGGGATAAAATATCAATTAAAGAGAGATAACAATTAATTTGGAATTAATCAATAAAATAATATATTCGATATATTATACGAAATTGGATTTCGATGCGGAATTAAAATTACATTTTAATTCGGGCAAACGAGTTAATTTAGAATTAATTCGTTAGCGATGTGAATAGTGATTTCGCTAGGCATAATCATTTAATTACGTCGCAACGGAAAATTCATTAATTTGGAATTAGCGAACCCGAGCCCGGGATTGTTTTCGAGCGCATTCGCATTTCGAATTAGAGTGCGGCCCGCAAGTCAAATCAAGCGTCAAATCATCAGTTACTTCAAGCGTAAAATCACTTGTCACTTTCAGTGATGTGACTTGACAACTTGATTGATTGATGGGAAGTGATGTGAATGGTTGGAGCATTAAATGCTTGACTTATTGAAAGCCAAATTAATGGTAAATGAATTTGAAATACACATTTGTGTATTAGATACACAAATAAGAAACCATCAAACGACTAACACTTCATCTCTCTCTTCTTTTGGTATTCGGCCAAAGGGCCAAATAATCTTCTTCTCTCTCACGCCCTTGGGGCAATTTCTTCACTGGTTTTGTGCCCAGAAACCGTGAGATGGGAAGAAAAAGTGTTTGATTTTTGTGGCAAAAATCAAGAGAGCTAGCACTCCGAGAGACATGCGAAGGTGATAGGGAAGTCCACCCATGAGCTTGGAATCATTTGACAAAGCTTGGAGCTTGACGAAGGATGATTGAAGCCGAAAATGGAGGAGCAACAGCAGCTCACTGCCGTGACCATCCATGAGCAGAAACTGAATTTTTGTTCGTCGTAGCGTCGCTCAATCGATCGATGTGAGTATTCCGCAACTCCCTCGTTGTATTCGCACTTATTTTCAATGCTTGAAATGATCTTGGGATGCTTAGAAAACTCCAACAATGGTATCTATGAGCAAGGTTGAGCATGAAAATTTTAGGACTTAAAATTTGGGTAAAATGTTTTTTAGCATGATTTAATGAAATTGGATGTTTGAGTATGCTTAAAACATGTTTAATTGAAGTTTGATTGGATCAATTTCATGAAATTGTGATTGGATCATTTTTTCCCCAAATTCTTAGCTTGGTCGAGAATGGTGCCCTATTTTATTGTCTTGAATTTTTGATTTTTGATCATTGGATGTGTTGGAAATCAAATGGGAATCATGATTTAATGTTTAATTGGATTTGATTGGATTAAAACCAAATTGGACAAAAAATCCTCCTAAAGCCGAGACATATGAAGCATGGTTTGGGTTTGATTTTTGTTAAATTGTGTTGGACATGATTTAATGTTAATGAGCATGATTAATTAGACAAATTTGTGTTTTGGAAATATTGATTTGGGTAATTAATTATGTTAAGCACTTTAGTTTAATTAAATTGTGAAATTGGAATTTTTGTGATTTAATTAAATGGGCTTAAAATTGGATTTGGGCTTTTAAAGTTGTTATTGGGCTTATTGGGCTTGGTTGTACTAAGTTAGGTTTAGGTAAATGAGTTGGATCCAATTGGGCCCAAAACCGCATCCATAAAGCCCAAATGCGACTAATGGACCTTTAAAGTTTAATTGGGCCTAATGGGCCTAAATTGGGCTTATTGGGTTACTCATTGATTAGACTTTGGTTATCGGTTTGACCCGAGTTGACCAAAAGTCCACGCCTTAAGAAATTAATTAAAAGCCCATTGGACTTTAATTAAATTGACGTTGGACGTTAATCGGGCTTTGAGACCCGTAACGATTAAATTTGGAATTTAAGTCGTAAAGGTTCATTAATAAAGTGTAATATTTAATTTGGAATTAATAGTGAATTAGTATTAAATACAAATTGAATTGGATTTAATTTTGTAATTTAATTTAATTCGAGAATTCGTACTTTGAGTACTTATTCGCAAAACGAGTTTGACTCGCACAAAATCAAATCGTTGTTTGAACATTGGATGATCACTAATTATCAGATTAATTAATTTGATTAGATTGATTGATAACATGCTTGTGTGAATACATGGTTGTGATGCATGAATAATGTATATCGGATGGATATTAGATGGGTGGGGCAATTTTAGAAATTGTTGTAATAATGTATATCGAATACTAAGTTTTTTGTGCCAAAGCCAAGGCTTAGTTGATTCAGAGGAAAAATGTTAGGTAATATATTGGATATATTGGCATATATAAGATATATGTTTTGGACTTGGATGTCCCCCTACTGGATCTCGGAATTGGATTGGATCCAATTGATCTTACAGATCTACCTAGTTAATTATCATACAATTTGTTGGCCAAAGTCAAGATTGTGTGATATTTAACGGGATCCTAGCCCGCTAGGAAACACGGTTTCCCGAGTCCTCGACAGAGGGTTAGAGGCTCGCCGAAAAATAGTGGAAGGCAAGAATTCAATTTGCAATATTCGTTTAATTACTTGCCATACGCGCTCAAAATTAATATCATTCGTCAAATATATTAAATGTTAGTTGGACTAATATTTAAATTGTTGTTTTAATAAAACAGTTGGACTGTATTCAAACAATTAAAGTATTGTTGATTAATATAGTTGGACTATAATAATCATTATATTTAATAGTACCGAAATCGTTGATTAAATAGTTGGACTAATAAAATCAAGATAAAATTGAAAGATTGACATTTAAAACATAATCCTAGGGAAAATGTATTTAAATGGTTTAATTTTCAAATTGGGAATTAATTTTCAGGATGGTCCTGGAAACTAATAAGTTACTTTATTTGATAAAATAACATATTAGGCCTAAAACCCGGAGTTAAGCAAATAGTAGAGCATGATCTTTGGAAGATTCATGTGATGATAACTTAAGTGCTTAATCCATTATACTTACCGCAGTAGACTCCTTAATTTCTGAATCAGAACACAAGATTATATCCTTAAAGTATGATAATGAAATTGAAGGATCTTCATAAATCTATTCTTAGATTTTAGAAGTACTAAAATTGCAATAAATAACTCTTGGAGAGTTAATGACTATTCTCAAGGAGATAAAGTCAAAGTTTGCAATTAGGCAAGTAGCGCAAGGCGCACCTTACTTCGATATTCTAGAAACCCGAGGCTTGGCCAAAGGCTTCTGGAATGTGAAAATGGCAAAGGAAAAATTCATTATAATCTTCTGGGAAGATAAAAGGACATATCCCAAAATGTCTGCCTAAATTGTGGTAAACGGGATCGCGGAAGCGTGACTGCCGTTTGAACAAAGCAGACATGAAGGAATTAAAGACAGTGCAAGTCTCCGGCTTTAAATATGTTTGTCATAATTATGTTCATTACTAGTATTAAAATTGGATTTTAAATACTTAGTGTGGTACATAAATATGTACTGATGTACAGAATCTACTATCAGTAGGATACTGACTTCAGATTGAGATAAATCTGCGAATTGGAAACGGGACAAAAGTCACTGTTTTAACCGTAGATACCTAAGTTTAGGAACTACCTTCGGGTATGTACCTAAATTTGGAAACTGTTATAATGTAACTAGTTTGACTAGAAACATTATTTTATATCAGTGTTTAACCCGCTGCGGGTGAACCTTTATATTCTAGAACACTAAAGTGTTTTATTATATAAAGATGATATTGAGATAAACACATTAGATATGAATAACAGCATTTATATTTTGAATATAAATAAATCTAAAATATATGACATGACAAACAAATAGCTCAAACTGATTTGATCAGAAGAGACATATTGTGGCATTATTTTCTGGGACACAATTAAACAAGACTCGTATATCCACACTTTTGAAGAGTGGGTACTCAAACTGATTTGATTCTACTCAAATAAAGTCTACGAATCTAGTTTATAGGGCAAAGTGCCTATAACACCTTTACTTGGTAAAAGTGCAAATGCCATCGATCTGTTAGCCCTAGTTCATAGTGAAGCAAGTGGGCCCATATCTAACTAGGCTAGATGTGGATATGAATATTTCATGACCTTTACGGATGTGGCATCGCGTTATAGTTATGTGTTTCGTTTGAAGAACACAAATCGGAAACTTTTAAAGTTTTCGACACGAAATAGACAAACAGATCGGCTAAAGTGTTAAATCATCACGGTTAGACCCTGATGAAAATACTTAAGCAATAAGTTTCTTATATACTTGAAAGAGTATAGTATTCTTTCAATGAGAACTCCTCTCGGAACACGTCAATTTGACGACGTGTCCGAACCGAGTAACCGAATTTTGTTGGACATGATAAGGTTAATCATGAGCCGCTCTGAGCTACCATTTCCTTCAACGGATAAGCATAAACAGTGCAATACTTATTTTGAATAAGGTTCCATAAAATCTGTTTGACAGATTTCATATTAGATATGAAGGGGAAAGAAACCGGGTTTCTCAATCCTGATAATTTGGGAATGCTAGGCATATGTTTGGATGATACCAAACTAAAACCCAAATAGGTTAAGTGCCGAATTGTAAGTTATCCTAGGGATACCAAAGTATAGTACTTATACAACTCACAAGAGAACAAATTTAAATTTTGCTCGCCATGCAGTTTTCCTAAGAGGAATACCTATATGCAGTGGTAAGTGGGAGGATAGTAAAACTCGATGAAAATCGGAGTAATACTATTCCAGGCACCGAATCCTTAATGGAACACAAATAGTTCATCAAGGATGAAACTATACCAGTAATATTCGAATACACAAGAACCGCGTATGTCGGAGAGAGTCAGAAAACAACCTGGGGTATGGGTTTCTGATCTTACCTCATAAAGATGTCAATCTTATTGAGGAACACCAACTGACTACGTATGAGGAAGTGATACAAGGTACCGACTCCCTATTATGGCAAAGTGCCATGACATCCGAAATGGATTCCATGTATATCAACTATGTTTGGACAGTAGTTGATGTACCGTAAGGCATTGTGTCTGCTGGTACTATATAAGTCTTCAAGGAAGACATACATGGATGGCAACATACCAACGTATAAAGCTAGGCTTTTAGCGGAAAGGTATCGTTATCAACTTGTGTTGATTACAACGATTCAACATTTTACCTGTTGCCACGGTAAAACCATTTGGATAATGCTTGCTTAAGCTGCATGTTTCAATAATGAAATATGTCAGCTTAACGGGAAAATCACTTTCCTGAAAAGGAAACTTTTTGGAGGATGTTTACAACATCCTGTCGGTTTTGTCGTACCAAAACTAGCAAACATGGTTTGCAGGTTATTCGATCCATGTTTGGATTGAAGCAAGCATTAGGTTCTTGGAATTATCATTTTAATGTAATCATAATGGTTTATGGTTTAATTCAAAACGAAAATGATTCTTGTGTATATAAGGAGGGTTAGTGGGAGCGCACTGACAGTGGCTATCCTATACAATAATGATAATATCTTATTTCTTGGAAATGATATTCCCATATAACAATCGGTGAAAGCTTGGCTTTCGAATACTCTCCGAGAAATCGTACATTGAAAAATCACATGAATCTTCCAAGTGATAGTCATACGCTTTCCGCTGGTGTCTCATACGCTTTGAGCATATTGAGTCACAAACAGGCCAATCCAAGTGATAGTCACTGGATTGATGTTAAGAACATCCGTTAGTATCTTAGAGAACTAATGATGCTGTCTTAAAATATGGAGATGGAGAACTTGAAGTGACTGGGATCACTGTTGCAAGTTTCCTAACCGATAAAGACGCCTAAAAGTCGCAAACGGTACTATACAGTTTGAATAACGGTACAGTGAGTTGGAAATCTTCCAAGCAAGATACTGTTACCGAATAAACAACAAATGCGGGTTATTGCTGCAGCTGAGGCAGCAATAGAAGCCTTCTGGGTCGATAATAATCTAATTAGATTAGATATAGTTCTGTTAGTAGCTGAGCTAGGCGTCAGCACAGGCTAAGGAATTAATGATCTCATCAACGATCCAGATATATACTTCAGATATTTATCTGATTCGTTCGGATCATACATCGTGGCGATGTGATGATCGAATAAATCGTATTAGATGATAATCATGCAAATCAGCTGACGAAACCTTTTCTCAGCAGTTTGAGCGAACCGTACATAGTTCGGGTGTAAGACACTCGAGTGACTGGCTATAGGCCAAGTGGGAGATTGTTGGACAATTATGACCCATATCGTCATTATTTGTACAGATCATGGTGTTGTTGTACAAATTAACTTTGTGACAAATGAGATTGCTCTCTTATCATTTATGATTAGATCACCAAGATATATAAATGATAGAAGGTCCTTATGATTTGTTCCTGGATTGAGAATGATATGAGACAGTATCAGTCCACGAAGGATAAATCATTAAATATCCCTAGTCAGAGTATTATCGAGATTGGACATCGATAAATACGTAAAAGACTAGTATTACACTTGTGCGCCTTGTGAGGGCAAAAACGGCATAGTTCTTATATATTTGGGTATATGATACTCATGCAAGTGTAATAGGAGGTTGTGTTTTACCGATGGTACGGGAAATAGCTTCGCTCTAGATAGACCCCCTCAGAATTCCATTGGTAGTATAATTATGTGTCTATGGAAGTCCGAAATCAGGGTAGGTGTATTTGGTCTTAACCTGAGACTTGCACCGCTAATACTTACGACAATCAATATACTTTGGTTTTGGTCGTCCAGGGCTTTAACCGGTTTCTGTGTACGCCTCTTCTGGGTATATCGAAAATTGTAGTGTGTTGGGTGTGATGTCAAGACGGAAGTGTCACTTCAGTCATATGGAGATGATGGTCACGTAGGATACGGGACTAGTTTTCTTAAATGCTGCAGCTATCAGGATATTATGACTAGGTCATGTATATCCGATTATAGAGACTAGTTACCAGACATCTGTCATGTGCTTCGTACGGGGCAGACACAATTCCAACCCCAAGCCTAGCACTTGATCATCCGATACTGGATCGACATACACAATACTACGTATACTACGCCTGATATAGATCCTTATATTCCTGTAAGGATATTTTTGGAGAATTGGGTAGGCATGGCGCTTTGCTAGAAGTCAACCTTGTCTTGTAAATCGGTACAAACGTAGTACTAGGTACTTACGTGTTCGGATAGTCCGACAACCGTATTTACTGCCAACGTATCCAGGGATCTCATGGGTCACTTCCCAAAGATTCACCGATGACGTATGACTCGCACTTGTAATTAATCTGGGATTAATTAGAAATTGGATTTCGACGCGGAATTAAAATTAGATTTTAATTTGGGCAAACGAGTTAATTTAGAATTAATTCGTTAGCGACGTGAATAGTGATTTCGCTAGGCATAATCATTTAATTACGCCGCAACGGAAAATTCATTAATTTGGAATTAGCGAACCCGAGCCCGGAATTGTTTGCGAGTGCATTCGCATTTCGAATCCGAGTGCGGCCCGTAAGTCAAATCAAGCATCAAATCATCAGTTACTTCAAGCGTCAAATCACTTGTCACTTTTAATGATGTGACTTGACAACTTGATTGATTGATGGGAAGTGATGTGAATGGTTGGAGCATTAAATGCTTGAGTTTTTGAAAGCCAAATTAATGGTAAATGAATTTGAAATACACATTTGTGTATTAGATACACAAATAAGAAACCATCAAACGACTAACACTTCATCTCTCTCTTCTTTTGGTATTCGGCCAAGGGGCCAAATAATCTTCTTCTCTCTCACGCCCTTGGGGCAATTTCTTCATTGGTTTTCTGCCCAGAAACCGTGAGATGGGAAGCAAAAGTGTTTGATTTTTGTGGCAAAAATCAAGAGAGCTAGCACTCCGAGAGACATGCGAAGGTGATAGGGAAGTCCACCCATGAGCTTGGAATCATTTGACGAAGCTTGGAGCTTAACGAAGGATGATTAAAGCCGAAAATGGAGGAGCAATAGCAGCTCACTGCCGTGACCATCCATGAGCAGAAACTAAATTTTTGTTTGTCGTAGCGTCACTCAACCGATCGATATGACCTTGGGATGCTTAGAAAACTCCAACACCCGACAGTCAGAAGGTCGAGACATTAGAGTGGTGCCCGCTTAAAAGAGAATACTAGGGGCTAGGCTCACCTATATGTAATAGTTGGGGACGACACTTGCCACACAATTAGGTTTTGGAGCGCCTACAACAACAAGTAGTTTTAGAATGCCTTTAGATTGAAAATATTTGATTTTGGAATACCTGTAATAGAAAAATATTTGGAGCAAAAAGAGGTTTTGGGACGCCTTAGATAGCTACGAAATTTTAGAAAAGGATCATCCTGAAAGATTAAACAAGCCAACAGATTTAGAACTCCAATAGGTTTGGAACACTGACAAGTTTGCAAAAATGAATGGGTTTAGAGCACCAATAGGTTTGGAACACTGATAGGTTTGGAAAACTGAATGGATTTGGAACACCAATGAATTCGGAATGATGGCAAATTTTGAATTAGAAACGGCTTAGGAATGCCAATGGGATTGGAACATTGTTGGAATTAGAATGCCAACAGACTTGGAACACAAACAAATTTAGAAAGCTGAATGGATTTAGAACACCACTGGACTTGGAACACTAAACGGATTTAGACCACCGATCAAATTAGAAATATTTGGAATGGAAATTAGAAAGCCTTACAGATTTGGAAAGCTGGACAAACTTGGTAATTGGAAATTTATAATTGAAAATAGATTAGAAAAAGACGTTTGGATCTTAGAATTGGAAATAGATTTAGAACACCAATGAATTTGAACAATGACAAACTTGAAATTAGAATTGGGAATCGATTTGGAACACTGCCAGATTTGGAACACAAATAACACAAATAAACTCAAGAATGAAGACATTGGGATAGAGCATCTCACAACTGAATGAATCAATAGACCCGAGGGTCTATCATCTCACAAACTAAATAAAGCAGTGGATCTGAGGGTCGCTCATCTCAGATACTGATGGAGTTGGAATGCCACTACAGTTAGAATGATAAACAGATTTTGAATACTGATAGAGTTGGAAAGATTGGAAAAAGACATTTGGATTTCGAAACGACCATATGGTTTGGATTCGGAATATCACTCAACACAACCGAATGATTGAATAGCTTGTGAGTTCATCAATAATGACAATATAGGTCAAAACACCTTGAACCGATCGAAGCATCGGTGGCTGAGTGCCTATTCTCTTATCAGTAGAGGTCGAAACACCTTAAACCGATCAAAGAATCATGGGCCTAAGTGCACATTCTCACATCAGCCGATGTTGAAGCACCTCAAAATGATCAAAGTATCGGGACACCTGAGGGTCTAGCCTATCATTTCAGATATAGGTCGAAGCATCTCGCCGACAGGATGTCCGATGGATCGCCTGTCAATAGAACATATTACAACTAATGTTAGGTGAGTTTGGTGATGCCTGGTGAACCAGGTAAGTAAAAATGCATGCATAACTTTGATAGGAATGTCATTGTCACATACTGCATAAGTTTACCAAAGTGGGGGCAACTATAGACACTATATTGTTACACATAGCCTGATGATAAGTCTTCCATGAGAACACTCTTGAAAGTTTGAGAAAGTTACAAGGTCTAATGTTGGAAGAGAAAGAAACCCTAAAGAAGTCTAAAAGAAGCTGTTAAATCCAGGAGATATCTCATCTACATATGTACCCAGCTAGTATGATCGATCGGACATCAGAGTCAATTTCGACCGGACATGAGTTGCGTTTCTAGTTTTACAGATGGATTCGATCACTTTCCTTATTTACCAATTTCTATAAACCAAAGCGCTTTCTTTAACAAATAGATTCTTTTATTGTTGGCCAAACCCTAAACAATATAAAAAGGAGCATTACTCACACAGTATGGGGACTTTTACAACGAATTTCTCTTTCTCAACCTTGAAAAAAAGCACAACAATAAACAGTAACCCTAAAACTCTCAATCTCCATCAAGATCTCGCAACTAAACCAGGTTTTCAGAGGAATTTCGGAGCTAACAAAAATAAAGATAAACTACATGAGAGCACTTTAATCTCTCTCTTAATATGATATGACGTCGTATATCCGGCCAGACAAATAATTTTAGCACATTAAATCTGGCCGTATAACGGCTATATTCGGTCGCATATCAGTTTCCCTAAGGTATATAGGATGAAAAACCATATCTAAATTCTATAACCGATTTCGAATGGAAGATATTGGTCTGTGATTATTTTATCATTATTTTTTCATTATTATTTTACTATTCATGATCATGTTCTTTATAGTAACTAGTTCTATGTATGCCATACCCCTGTTATTTATTGTCATGCACGATTTGGAGTTTCCATCCTGCACAGCACATCCAGCCGGACTTTCAGCAAGTCCGGCCAAATTTTTTTTATGATAATTTCTAATTTGTTATTTTCTTGTTCTTTTATGCTATATAAACTATTGTTGTGTGTATTATAAGACATGTTGATCCTCTTTTGAGCCTTGGTGTTATACTGACATCAGTAAGTGACCATTTCAAACACAAACGAGTTTAAGGCTAGACCTTGTGAGAGGTGTAGTGCGACCTTAAATCATTTCCAATGTCTTATAATGGGTGGTGACTCCATTATTCTCCGGTTTGTTACCATGTGGGAGTAGCTCAATAGTGTCTTGGTCGCTGATGTCATAGGCATAGTGGAAAATCCTACTCTGCTCATACACAAGGTTTCTACATTACATCATAAAAATTATCTATGTGATCGAAATCAAATTTCAAAATCAATGTCATAATAAAACCGTATCGGCGTCCAGGTACCAATTGGACGAATATATTAGGCGTCTAGGAACCAACTCAGTTGGATGAAAATACCAAATGCCCAAAATCTGGGTCACGAACACAAACAAGACATTGTCCGAAATATGACCATGTCGATAGAGGGTAACATGTCAGTCTACTACAGCTAGATAAGACCCTATACAGGCCCCACCGAGTTTTCAAAATCTGTAAAACAAAATCATTATAGAAGCACCATGGTGGAAAATATATCATATATCATCCAATCGAAATCTCATGTCACATGAAATAAATTATCCAGAATCATTCACATCAAAATATTTTATCTTAAAACAAAATCATAAAACGAAAGTATCAAAAAAATTTTAAAACAAAATATCAAGCAAAACACAAAATAAAAGTATCCACTCACATGTCAGACACATCATATAACATATATCAAATCCATCATGTATTGACATATAATGCATAAATTACAAAACAATAATATTATGCATATACATAATCAATAGAAAACCACACAGACATATCTACACACACACACACACACACACACACACACACACACACACACACACACACACACACAACACACACACACACACATATATATATATATATATATCCACCAACCATCGACAAATAACTTGCACATCGAGATACAATATCGTCATATCACAAATAGACCTTAGAATGTTAATATAGATATATCTATATATATTACACACACAAATATAGATATATGCATATTTATTAGAGAAACATCAAACATTACATCAAGTACTTATCGTGTGGAATACTTACCTGGTCTCGCAGACACTCCTGATCCTAGTCAAATCTATCAAAATAAATTATGAAACGCAGTTAGAATTGTAGTGTTTACGGAATTCCTAACTTAGCTATAAAAAACTTCTGAACCTTCCTTGAACACTCAAATCAAGTCTGATTTCAATTTCATTACTCTCAAAATATTTATGTTTACAAATCTATAACATCATATTCACTTTACGACCTCAAATCCAAAAATCCTACGAAAACTCCAAATGTGTTACAAACAGATTCGAAATATTTCGAATTTTTGTTTTCTCTCAAAACTATTCAAATACTCTTAATACGTCAAAATATATCATTCTAAGACAATCAAATAGCTTAAATCCGCGAAATATGTATTTTCGAGAAATCTTTAGAAAATTTTCCATAAACGCTAAGGATCCTGGAACCACCAAAACTTTCCGGAATCATCAAAACACCATCATATCATCCTAATTTAGTTGTATACATATTTACATTCATCAAAGTACGGTCACGCGCGAAACTCAATTTTACTGGAAACTCGCATAAACTATCAGATCGGTCAAATTCATTCTTATTTCACCTAGATTCTACCAATAGCTCAAATTCAATACATTCTAGCTTATTCAATTCAATGAACTTCAATACATTACTTTTAGACACTACTGGAAGCATTCTAATAAAAATCATTAACTTGAAAATTAGCAAATATTATAGGGATGTCTTACCAAGATTTCGAGGGCTTATACAGACTCCCAACGCTCCCACGAACGTGTTGGAATTGACGAAATTTGAATCAGAGCTTCCTAGCGAATGTGTATCACTATTCATATTTCTTTCTTGCCTCGATTTGAAAAATTTAGCAACGTTCATCAAAACTGTTACCTTAGTATTGTAGTGCGTCCCATGATCTTCAATTTTGCGAGTGGATTGCGCCTCGAAATGAAGCGTCGAGCCCGAAGTGAAAAAATACTTACGCTCCTAACTCTTTCTTCCTCGCCATTTTCCGTCGTGATTTGGCCACCATCGGCCACCAGTGGGCAGGGAACGGTTAGTTGCACCGGCTGGTGCCAACCCATTGGTCGACGGTGGTCAAATCATGGCCGGTGTGGCCAAGTTCTCCGTTACACGTGAAGTGGTAGGGGGTCGGGAGTGAAGGTTTGGTAACATTTGTCCTGTTTGAAATTTCTAATAACTATGATATATATGTAGGAAATTTTCTAAAAATTAAAAATTGGCCCCCAAAAATTTACAATTAGGTCCCCGAAAAGTGTACACATTCAGAAATTTGCATTTTTTAGGCTATTCTAGTGTAAATTTTGAAAAGTATTCAACAAGAAAAATATTCTCTACGAAAGATCTTTCCAAAGGATAAAAAAATCAACTCAATCAGAGTTCATTTTAAATTTCTATAGCCAAAATAATGAAACTACCTCATATAAAAATATCCGAAAAAATACGCGCGATCGGTCTTTCTGAATCATGCGAGTTTGAAAGCTTTGAAAGACCACTTCAAGATATTCTGATATATTTTTCAACTCTCAAATTTTATTCTCCAATACCATTCCATTCCGAAATCGAAACTTCGATCCAAGAATCTTTCCGAGAAATTTTCTAAGAAGTTTTGAGATATTATAAAATATTTACTGTTCTAACGTAGTAATGACCGTGTAGAGATCGTCATTGCAAACGACCCTAGGTGTCAGTACCCTGTTGGCAGTTCCGCCTATTCACCACATGTCGTTACCTCAGATGGACGTTCAAAATGAGCATCAGATTTGAACTAGCACCAAAATAGTGAATGGATATGCTACTTTTCAATTTCTTTTCTTAATATTTAGTTGTGATATTTTGCTTTGCGATTGGATACTTTACTTTCAATTGATTTCCCTTAATATATTTGTCATATTTGAATATTTTTTTATTTGAATTATCCTAAACGTTTTGGCCATGTTTTGATTATTATTTTTCAAGATGATTTAAAATGATTTGAGATGATTTTTTATGTTTATGACGATTTCAATTGTTTTTGATGTTTTTGATATAGATTGTGGTCAAACTCAATCTCGGAATATTTTTAGAATTGACGGGTATACTGAAATTGATGGATTCATATGAGCCTATGCACATGGCATGTACAGATTCAGATTAGGAGATAATGATACGTAACGCCCCTAAATACCCTAGTTCAGACACATAATTGGTACTAAGGGGACGAAGCTATGTAACGTCCCAATGGCACTAGCTAGGTGTTTAGGGGGATGATGATATATAATGCCCTTAGTCATCAAAGACCCGGTTGAATTGATTCTCGAATTCGTCCTGTTGAGTTGGGTCCTAGACGAGAGATTTTATTTTATGATCAGTTTTGCAGA
Organism: Zanthoxylum bungeanum; assembly: GCA_019454045.1. Classification (NCBI taxonomy): domain Eukaryota; kingdom Viridiplantae; phylum Streptophyta; class Magnoliopsida; order Sapindales; family Rutaceae; genus Zanthoxylum; species Zanthoxylum bungeanum. The sequence continues at coordinate 37,414 of SKCR01019406.1, read as the reverse complement.
AAAATGATTTTCAGACGAGATTTTCATATATTTGATTTTATGATGAGTTTTATAAAAGATAAGGTTTTATGAAATGATTTACAAGAGCTTTACAGAGATTTTAGTTTTCAGATGCGTTTTGAAGAAAGTTATTTTCAGCGAAATGAGTACTACAAAAATAGTTTTCATGATAACATGAAGTTTATACTTAATTTCGATTTCACTAAATTGCAGTTTTATTTTATATATATATATATATATATATATATATATGACTTTATGTTTTATATTATCCACTCATTGAGTATTTCTTAATACTCATCTCCCCACTACACCAGTTCTATTTTGCAGGAATCTAGAGGAAAAAAACGTGGAGTCGGAAAGTGATTTCCAGTCATTAGGGTGTCATAGGTTCACCAAGTCGAGTTCAGTTTGCATTGTACAGTTAGAGTCGAGTCAATTAAGAACAAGTATAAATTGTCTATAAAAAGAATGAAAACATTTGATGAGATCAGTGATTGAATTTGAAAAGAAAATGTTATATGTTTATGTTACTGAGTTGAGCAGCTAGCCCTTATGCATGTGTTGCATGGATTACATAGTTACAATTTTTATATTTGATGAGTATAGTAGAAGCATATAGATAGTCAGACAAAGGATAAGGTTAATAAGACAACCTATCACCTGCCAGTAGCATATCCAGAAAAGGAATATTTCAATATGCAATTTCTATCAAATGTCCATTCGTGGCCTACAACAATTATCACAATCCACACTTCAATTCTTACGACATAAATCATGTTATAATGTAAACCAACAACACAAATCCAATAAATTAATAGCGTAAACTCAAAAATATGAGTTAAATAAAATAAACGTCAAGATTTTAGTTCAATACCGTAAAAAATGATCAATCTAACATGTCGGATGCATAAAGTGCCAATTTCGGTCTTGAAACCGCTCAGTACGCTTTTTGAGATAAACGATGCCCACATTAAAAATTGAACTTGGTATCCGTTAATTTTCAATGGTCAATATGCACACCACTGCGTATGTATTGATGAGGGCATCATGTTGGTGCGGCTAGTTCAATAATCCAATGACCAGATCTCAAATTTCGATATTATTTATGAATTATCGACAATCAGAAAATGAAAAATGACTCAAATGACGTCTGTTCGGAGTACAATCAGTGACATTAGAAAGATCTCGGCCAAGGGCGAGCTCATTGGGCAGAAGTGTCAACAACGATGGTTGGAAACGGCTGGTAGATGGAGAAATATTTGGCTTATAATGTCATCTTCCAGTGGCGCAAGATGCGGAATCAGGAATCTGTTACCTGCGACCTTGGTGTCATCGGAAAGTTTAAGGCAGTGGCCTCTCGACGGTTCAGCGAGTGTAGCTGACAGAGGCATAACAGCGGCAGTGAAGCTATCAAAACTTGGCCATTGGATAGAATACATAAATTTGTAGTGAGAGAGAGAACATTTTCAAAATGAGAGAGGCCAAATTTATAAACTTGTGGTGCCACTTGGCATACGATGATTGGGCCACATCGCGTCACGTGTCGTCATAATACTAGGGCCACATGTCACACATCAACAGTGTCACTCGTCACGCGTTTATGGTGCCACGCATTCTCCCTTGGAAAATTTCATCTAGCTCCCAAAACTTTGGTAAAACTACAATTTCAGCCAATTTTTTAGAAATTCTCAATTTTAGTCCATAAAATTTTTTAATAGTTTTGCCCCATAAATCTTATTTTATAACAACTTATTCCTAACTTTGAAAAGTCAAATTTTAGATTATTAGACCTCGTTTTTAGGGAAAAGTCCAAATAACCCTTACCTAAAATTGATGTCATTACACCCTCCGTAACTTTGAAAAATTTGTCATGAAATTTCAATTACGAGAAGTGTCTAAGATATAACACAAGGTCTACTAACCATCTAGGTGAGAATCTCTCTCAATCATACCGATTTCAAACACCCAAGTAACCTTCTCGACACTGATCACACCCTCTCAAACCAACCATAACTGGAAACTGTTGGGGTTTTCTCAAAGGCGGATGCGGAAGCGCGGTTCAGGCGAAATCGTAACTTTAAATTTTTTTTAAACTTACTGAGTAAATTATTCAATATCCCATATGAATAATTCATTCATATTTCACCTAAACATATTTATTCGATATCAAATAACGACATGATTAATCTAGAAACACTACGAAACTTTTACGAAAATGATTTTCCGCAAAATAGCATAAAACATGTTTTTATCCGAACAGACCAACCAATACACACGGAGCTACCCAGGTCAGCCCCAATAGTACTTGGCCAGTTCATAGGCTACCCAAACAGTGACCAATTCATTGTTTGGACAGCATGTTGGAGTTTCTAGGTCCATAGAATCGAATACAAGCCATAAAATATGTGTGAATACAAATCGAGAAAGTCGCGGAATACTTACATCGATCGGTTGAGCGACGCGGAGGCCACGAAGACGCCAAAAAGTGCTCACTGCCTCACTGCAATGTGCGCCCACTGCTGCAGATTTGGCTTCTATTTTGCGCCATTTTCAACAAGAATTTGAAGCTCCAAGCTTCATCATTTGAATCCCGGCTCATGGGTAAGCTTCCCTATCACCTTCGCATTGATCCCGGAGTGTGCTAGCACTCTTGTTTTGCCACAAAACACACTTGCTTCCCTCCATTTTGCTTCTTCCAATCGGCAGTTCACTGCCCTTTAAAAACCAGAAAATGGCGTGAGAGAGGAAGAGAATTTTGGCTCCAAAAATGAAAACCAACGTGAGAGAGAGAGAGAGTTGTTAAAGTTAAAAAGTAGTCATTGATTTCTAAAATCAATCTTCAACATATACCAAACATATTAAATTAATATATGTCACTCAAGCTTTTAAAAAGCTTTTCAACAACTCCCATCAAGTCACATCACTCACATCACTCAATCAATCCAATCAATTGTCACATCACTCAAAGTGACATGATTTGACGCTTGATGCGACTAACGATTTGACGCTTGATTCGACGAGCCGCTCTCGAATTCGAAATGCGAATGCGCTCGTAAATAATCTCGGACTCGGATTCGCTAATTCTAAATTAACGAATTTTTCATCGCGTCGTAATTAAATGATTACGCCTAGCGAAATCACTATTCACGTCGCTAACGAATTAATTCAAAATTAATTCGCTCTCCGGAATTAAAACTAATTTTAATTCCGCGTCGAAATCCAATTTTATTTAATATATCAAATATATTAATTTACCGATTAATTCTAAATTAATCGTTATCTCTCTTTTATAGTATTTTATCCCAGACAAAATATCTCCGTAATTAATCCCAGATTAATTTTCTCTCTCATCTTATTAATCCCAGATTAATATAAGTGCGAGTCATACGTCATCGGTGAATCTTTGGGAAGCGACCCATGAGATCCCCGGATATGTTGGCAGTCAAATTGGTCGTCGGACTATCCGAACACGTAAGTACCTCATACTATGTTTATACCAATTTACAAGACAAGTTTGGCCTCTAGCAAAGCGCCATGCCTATCCAATTCTCCGGAAAAATCCTTACAGGAATAAAGGATCTGTATCAGGCGTAGTATACCGTAGTATTGTGTATTTCGGCCCAGTATCGGATAGTCACGTGCTAGGGCTGGGGCTGGATAAGTGTCTGCCCCGTCCGAAGCACATGTCGGATGTCCGGTAACTAGTCTCTATAATCGGATATGCATGACCTAGTCATAATATCCCGATGGTTGCGCAACACTTAAGAGCACTAATACCGTATCCTGCGTGACATCATCTCCACTATGACTGGAGTGATACTTCCGTCTTGACATCACACCCAATACTCTACGATTCTCAATATACCCAGCAGTCGGCGTACACAGAACCGGTTAGAGTCCTAGACGACCTCAACTAAAGTATATTGATTGTCGTAAGTATTAGCGGTGCAAGTCTCAGGTTAAGACCAAATACACCTACCCTGATGTCGGACTCCCATAGACACATAGTCATAATACCAATGGGATTCCGAGGGGTCTATCCAGAGCGAAGCTGTTTCCCGTACCATCGGTGAAATACAACCTCCTATCGCACTTGCATAAGTATCCAATACTTAAATATATCAGAACTATGCCGTTGTGCCCTCACAACGCGCACAAGTGCAATACTAGCCTATTCCGCATTATCGATGTCCTGTCTCGATAATACTCCGGCTAGGGATATTTAATGATTAATCCTTCGTGGACTGATACTGTCTCATATCATTCTCAATCCAGGAACTAATCATATGGACCTCTCTTCATTTATATATCTATGGTGATCTAATCACAAACGATGAGAGTGCAATTTCCTTGTCACATAGTTAATTTGTACAACAACACCATGATATGTACAAATAGTGACGCTATGGGTCATATTATCCAACAATCTCCCACTTGGCACATAGCCAGTCACTCGAGTGTCTAACACTCGAACTATGTACGGTTCGCTCAAATTGTTGAGAAAAGATTTTCGTCAGCGGATTTGCATGATTATCGTCTGACGCGATTTACACGATCATCACATCGCCATGATGTATGATCCGAACGAATCAGATGAATATCGAAGTATATATCTGGATCGTCGATGAGACCATTAATTCTTTAGCCTGTGCTGACGCCTAGCTCAGCCGCTAACAGAACTATATCTAATCTAATTAGATTTATTATCGATCCAAATGGCTTCTATTGCTGCCTCAGCTGCAGCAATAATCCGCATTTGTTGTTTATTCGGCAACAGTATCTTGCTCGGAAGATTTCCAGCTCACTGTCCCGTTATTCAAACTTTATAGTACCGCAGTATTTAACTGTTTGGAAACTTGCGGCAGTGATCCCAGTCACTTCAAGTTCTCATTCTCCATAGTTTTAGACAGCATCTTTAGTTCTCTAAGATACTAATAGATGTCCTTAACTTCAATCCAGTGACTATCACTTGGATTGTCCTGATTGTGACTCCATATGCTCAAAGCGTATGAGACACCATATCAAGTACATTTTAAATGTACAATTTCCCAGAGAGTGTTAACAACTCCAAATCTATCCCAGTAGATCTTTATTCCTTGAATAAAGGTTGTTACTCCCCAGAATTCTACGGAGAATTTCTTATGAAAGCCAAGCTTTCACCGATTGCTTTATGGGAATTTCATTATCAGTGCTCTCCCACTAACCTCCTTATATACACAAGAATCATTTTCGTTTTGAATTAAATCATAAATCATTATGATTATATCAAAACGACATTTCCAAGAACCGAATGCTTGCTTCAATCCAAACATGGATCGAATAACCCGCAAACCTTGTTTGCTTGTTATGGTACGAAAAAATCATCGGGATGTTATAAATATCCTCCAAAAGGTTTCCTTTTCAGGAAAGCGATTTTCCCGTAAAGCTGTCATGTTTCATAAATGAAACACGCAGCTTTAACAAGCATTATTCAAATGGATTTACTGTGGCAACAGTTAAAAAGTTGAATCGTAATCAACACAATGTTGATAACGATACCTTTCCGTCACAAGCCTAGCTTTGTACGTTGGTATGTCGCCATCCATGTATATCTTCCTTGAAGACTTACATTGTACCAATAGGCACAATGCCTTACGGTACATCAACTAGTATCCAAACATAGTTGTTATACATGGAATCCATTTCGGACTCATGGAACTTTGCCATAAAAGGGAGTTGATACCTTGTATCATTTCCTCGTACGTAGTCGGTTGGTATTCCTCAATAAGATTTACATCTTTAAGGGGTCACATCAGAAACCCATACCCTAGGTTGTTTTCTGATTCTCTCCGATCTACGCGGTTCTTGTGTATTTGAAGATTAATGGTTTAGTTTCATTCTTGACGAACTATTTATGTTCCATTATGGATTTCGTGCCTCGAACAGTATTACTCCAATTTTCATCGAGTATCACCATCCTCCCACTGACCACTGCATATCGGTATTCCTCTTAGGAAAATCGCATGGTGAGCAACAATCATATTGTTCTCATGTGAGATTTATAAGTACTATACTTATGGTTTCCTTTAGGATAACCAATTTGACACTTATCCAATTTAGGTTCTAGTTTGGTATCATCCAAACGTTATGCCTAGCATACCCAAATTATTAGGAATGAGAAACCCTTTTTCTTTCCTGTTCATATCCTATATGATATCTGTCAAACAGATTTTCATGGAACCTTATTCTAAATAAGTTTTTGCACTGTTAATACATATCTTGTTGAAGGAAATGATAGCTCAGAGCGACTCATAATTTAACCATATCTTGTCCAACAAAATTCAGTTTTTAGTTCGGATACACCGTCAAACTGACGTGTCTCGGGAGGAGTCCTCATCTGAAAGAATACCATACTCTTTCATGTATGTATGAAACTTAATGCTTAAGTATTTTTCATTACGGTCTTACCGCGACGGTATAATACTATAGCCGATCTGTTTATCTACTTCGTGTCGAAACTCTAAAAGTTTCCGATTTGTGTTCTTCAAAAGAAACACATAACCATAACGTGATGCCACATCCGTTAAGGTCACGAAATATTCATGTTCACATCTAGCCTAGCTAGATATGGGCCCACTATCTTCACAATGAATAGTGCTAACAGATCGGTGGCTTTCACACTATTACCAAGTAAATAGTGTTTTAGGTGTTTTACCTAATAAACTAGATTCGTAGACTTTATTTGATTAGTCAAATCAGTCCTAGTATCCATTCTTCAAAAGTGTGGATATACGAGTCTTGTTTAATTGTGTCCCAGACAACAATGCCACAAATAAGTCTCTATTGATCAAATCAATTTGAGCTATTTATTTGTCATTTTATATGTTTGAGATTTTAATTATATTCAAAATATAAATACTGTTTTTCACATCTAATGTGTTTATCTCAGTATCATCTTTATATAATGAAACACTTTAGTGTTCTAGAATATAAAGGTTTATCCGCAACGGATTAAACACTGATATAGAGATAATGTTACTAGTCCAACTAGTTACATTATAACAGTTCCTAATTTAAGTACACACCCGAAGGGTAGTTCCTAAACTTAGGTATCTACAGTCGAAACAACGACTTTCATCCCGTTTCCGATTCGTAGAGCAATCTCAGCTTGAAGTCAGTATCCAGCTCATAGCGGATTCTGAACATCAATACATATATTTTATGTACCACACTAAGTATTTAAAATCCAATTTCAATACTAGTAATGGACATAATTTTGACAAACACATTCTTAAAGTCAGAGCCTTGCCCTTTCTTTAATTCCTTTGTGTCTGCCATATCCAAACGACAGTCACTTTGGGATATCTCCTTTATCTTCCCAGAAGATCATAATGATTTTGCCTTTGCCCTTTCCAATATTTCAGAAGCCTTTGGCCAAGCCTTGGGTTTCTAGAATATTGAAGTAAGGTGCGCCTTGCGCTACTAGCCTAATTGCAAAGTTTGACTTTATCTCCTTGAGATTAGTCATTTATTCTCCAAGAATTATTAATTGCAATTTTAATACTTCTTAAATCTAAACATAGATTTATGTCAAGTATAATGAATTAAGCACTAAAGTCATCATCACATAAATCTTCCAAAGATTATGCTCTACTTATTTGCTTGATTCTAGGCTTAGGCATAATAGGTTATTTTATCAAATAAAGTAACTTATTATTTATTTCCAGGACCATCCTGAAAATATTCCCAATTTGAAAGTTAAACCATTTAAATATTTTAATCCAAGATTATATTTAAATGTCCAATCTTTCATTTTTAATCTTGATTCTAATAGTCCAACTATTTAATCAACGATTTGTGGTACTATTTATTATAATGATTATAATAGTCCAACTATATAATCAAATATAATCCAAATTAATTAACCTCAATTACATTGATTACTATATTCCAATTATAAAATCAACTGTAAACTGAAATTAATTAATTCAAATATATTGATTAATATAATCCAATTATATATAATCAAGTATAATACAGTCTAACTGTTTATTAAAACAACAATTTAAATATTAGTCCAACTAACATTTAATATTACGACGAAATAATTTGAATGAGCGCGTATGGCGAGTAATTGAACGAATATTGCAAATTCAATTCTTGCCTCCCACTATTTTTCGTCGAGCCTCTAACCCTCTGTCGAGTACTCGGGAAACCGTGTTTCCTAGTGGGCTATGATCCCGTTAAATATCACACAATCTTGACTTTGGCCAACAAATTGTATGATAATTAACTAGGTAGATCTCTAAGATCAATTGGATCTCATCCAACTCCTAGATCCAGTAGGTGGACATCCAAGTCCGAAACATATATCTTATATATGCCTATATATCCAATATATATACCCTAACCTTTTTCCTCTGAATCAACTAGGCCTTGGCTTTGGCATAACAAACCTAATGATCCCAGTCAAGCGCGGACCCATTGACCATGGAAGCTTCGTAATCAATGTCGATGGACAAGAAATGGTCTTGACTTTGGCCAACAAACCACAACTTGGACAAGACACCAATATGGAACAAAGCTTCGTGATTCAAACACATCTTCGACGGACAAGGGCTTGACTTTGGCCAACAACCCATGCCAATCTAGGATCTTGAGCAAGAATCACTCAATGGAAGGAAAAGACGCATGATATTTGATGAGGGATTTTCGCGTGCTAATTGGCTACCAATTTTAATTATCTTTGTTAAGGTCTCATCTTCATACACCCTTAAACATGCATTCTAAACACATAATAAAGCGAGTATGAAAATAAATAATAATGATACGCGGATGGATACTTAACACATTGATCCTAGATCAAATCTCTCCCTTTCTCTCTCATGCTAGCACTTGTATTACTTCTACCCGTTACACTACACTTCTAAAGAAACCATTTACATTGAGGGGAATATGTGAGAAGAGAATACAAAGAGAATAGAGGTGATAAGGCTGGACACGCAGGTCCAATTTAATAAATCGAATTTATTACAACAATTTCCAAAATTGCCCCACCCGACTAATATCCATCCGATATACATTATTCATTCATCACAACCACGTATTCACACAAAAGCATGCTATAAATCAATCTAATCAAATTAATTAATCTGATAATTATGTGATCATCCAATGTTCAAACAACGATTTGATTTTGCTCGAGTCAAACTCGTTTTTACGAATAAGTACTTAAAGTACAAATTCTAGAAATAAATTAAACTACACAATTAAATCCAATTCAATTTGTATTTAATTCTAATTCACTATTTAATTCCAAATTAAATATCACACTTTATTAATAAACCTTTTACGAATTAAATTCCAAATTTAATTGTTACGGGTCTCAAAGCCCGATTAACGTCCAACGTCAAATTAATTAAAGTCCAATGGGCTTTTAATTAATTTCTTAAGGCGTGGACTTTTGGTCAACTCGGGTCAAACCCGCAACCAAAGTCCAATCCGGGATTTACCCCATAAGCCTTTAAATTAATTTTGGCCCATTAGGCCCAATTAAATTACAAAGGTCCATTATGTCGCATTTGGGCTTTATGGAAGTGGTTTTGGGCCCAATTGGATCCAATCCAATTTGCCTTAACCCAACTTTGTACAACAAAGCCCAATAAGCCCACTAACAACATTCAAGCCCAATTTCACAAAATTGGCCCAAATTAATTAAACACAAAAATTCCAAATTTCATGCTTTAATTAACTAAAGTGCATTAACATAATTAATCACCCAAATCATTTATTTCCAAAACACAAATTAGGCTAATTAATCATGCAATCTACATCAATTAGTGTCCAACACAATTTGATTAAAATCAAACCCATATCATGCTTATAGACTCTCGGCCAAGGGGAATTATTATGCCAAATTCAAATCCAATCCAATTGAATCAAATTCAACATTAAATCAATATCCCCAAATCATTTCTAATACATCCAATGAATCAAAAATTAAAATTCCAATAGCTCACACTTAGGGCACCATTCGGCCAACAGAAAATTTGGGGCAAATTTGTTCCAAATCAAATTTGTTCAAATTGATCTAATCAATCATCAATAAAACATATTATAAACACACTAAATCATCCAATTTCATTAAACATGCTCAAACACATTTTTACCCAAATTTTATCCCTAAGTCGTATTTCATGCTTTTACTCGCTCTGATACCATTGTTGGAGTTTCTAGGTCCATAGAATCGAATACAAGCCATGAAATATGTGTGAATACAAATCGAGAAAGTCGCGGAATACTTACATCGATCGGTTGAGCGACGCGGAGGCCACGAAGACGCCAAAAAGTGCTCACTGCCTCACTGCAATGTGCGCCCACTGCTGCAGATTTGGCTTCTGTTTTGCGCCATTTTCAACAAGAATTTGAAGCTCCAAGCTTCATCATTTGAATCCCGGCTCATGGGTAAGCTTCCCTATCACCTTCGCATTGATCCCGGAGTGTGCTAGCACTCTTGTTTTGCCACAAAACACACTTGCTTCCCTCCATTTTGCTTCTTCCAATCGGCAGTTCACTGCCCTTTAGAAACCAGAAAATGGCGTGAGAGAGGAAGAGAATTTTGGCTCCAAAAATGAAAACCAACGTGGGAGAGAGAGAGAGTTGTTAAAGTTAAAAAGTAGTCATTGATTTCTAAAATCAATTTTCAACATATACCAAACATATTAAATTAATATATGTCACTCAAGCTTTTAAAAAGCTTTTCAACAACTCCCATCAAGTCACATCACTCACATCACTCAATCAATCCAATCAATTGTCACATCACTCAAAGTGACATGATTTGACGCTTGATGCGACTAACGATTTGACGCTTGATTTGATGAGCCGCTCTCGAATTCGAAATGCGAATGCGCTCGTAAATAATCTCGGGCTCAGATTCGCTAATTCTAAATTAACGAATTTTCCGTCGCGTCGTAATTAAATGATTACGCCTAGCGAAATCACTATTCACGTCGCTAACGAATTAATCAAAATTAATTCGCTCGCCCGAATTAAAATCTAATTTTAATTCCGCGTCGAAATCCAATTTTATTTAATATATCAAATATATTAATTTACCGATTAATTCTAAATTAATCGTTATCTCTCTTTTATAGTATTTTATCCCAGACAAAATATCTCCGTAATTAATCCCAGATTAATTTTCTCTCTCATCTTATTAATCCCAGATTAATATAAGTGCGAGTCATACGTCATCGGTGAATCTTTGGGAAGCGACCCATGAGATCCCCGGATATGTTGGCAGTCAAATTGGTCGTCGGACTATCCGAACACGTAAGTACCTCGTACTACGTTTATACCAATTTACAAGACAAGGTTGGCCTCTAGAAAAGCGCCATGCCTATCCAATTCTCCGAAAAAATCCTTACAGGAATAAAGGATCTTTATCAGGCGTAGTATACCGTAGTATTGTGTATTTCGGCCCAGTATCGGATAGTCACGTGCTAGGGCTGGGGCTGGATAAGTGTCTGCCCCGTCCGAAGCACATGTCGGATGTCTGGTAACTAGTCTCTATAATCGGATATGCATGACCTAGTCATAATATCCCGATGGTTGCGCAACACTTAAGAGCACTAATACCGTATCCTGCGTGACATCATCTCCACTATGACTAGAGTGATACTTCCGTCTTGACATCACACCCAATACTCTATGATTCTCAATATACCCAGCAGTCGGCGTACACAGAACCGGTTAGAGTCCTAGACGACCTCAACTAAAGTATATTGATTGTCGTAAGTATTAGCGGTGCAAGTCTCAGGTTAAGACCAAATACACCTACCCTAATGTCGGACTCCCATAGACACATAGTCATAATACCAATGGGATTCCGAGGGGTCTATCCAGAGCGAAGCTGTTTCCCGTACCATCGGTGAAACACAACCTCCTATCGCACTTGCATAAGTATCCAATACTTAAATATATGAGAACTATGCCGTTGTGCCCTCACAACGCGCACAAGTGCAATACTAGCCTATTCCGCATTATCGATGTCCTGTCTCGATCATACTCCGACTAGGGATATTTAATGATTAATCCTTCGTGGACTGATACTGTCTCATATCATTCTCAATCCAGGAACTAATCATATGGACCTCTCTTCATTTATATATCTATGGTGATCTAATCACAAACGATGAGAGTGCAATTTCCTTGTCACATAGTTAATTTGTACAACAACACCATGATATGTACAAATAGTGACGCTATGGGTCATATTATCCAACACAGCAGACACCTGGTAAGCCCGAAACTCACCTGGTAACGCCGTTTTTTTTGTTGTTTTCGCATATTTTCACTCCGAAACAATTTTCAGCAATTTTTCCAATGTCCAAAACACATCCAATATATTTATACAACATACCTTTCATCACCAAAATCACAGAAATTCTAGATCTTATTTGGTAACCAAAATTATCATTTTTCATGCTTGAAATCCAATTTTCTCAACATTAATCATATTAATATTTACACCAACCAAAGTCACCAAAAATGAAGAACTCAAGAATAATTCTAGGAGTTACAATAGTGGTCATAACACTCTAGAATGGTAACAAGTCATCAAATGATAAAATTGAGCTAATATTAAACTAATATTATTAATCTAACTTCACACATGCATCTAGCCTCCAAATCCATTCTCCAAATCAAAAGGCCCCAAAATACAAGAAAGAAAGAAAGAAAGAAACCCTAGAACTATTCTAGATACTAAAGAATAAGAAATAAACTTTCTAAGCTTAAGAATATTAAAGATTACCTCAAAATCTCCAAATTTCCTTAAGCTTTCTTATTGATTTGTTCACTTTCTCTCAAGTTTTCTCTCAAGAACCATTTTGGAAGCTCTCTAAAATGGTGGATGTTTGACCATGACAAATTAATGAAAGATAAAACAATTTTCCATTTTATATATGGCTAGGGGGCGAAATTGGGGGATGGGTATTTTGGTCTTTTTCAAATTTTATTTAATAAGCCTTGAGTTACTTGTTCGATTTGAAAACTTCAAGCTTAAAAAATCATGCCATTTATTACCAATAATATCTCACCACTTATCATACTAATTATGACTTATAGATAGGATATTTAATTTCTAATTATTTAATTATTTAACAATTAAATAACTAAATAATTAATTAATATAAATATCTATATATGTATTTTTATTTACATTAAATAAAAAAAAATACATATATTAATGACATGTGTCAAAATCTCATTTGACAATTAATTAATATGTGTCAAATCAAATTTTGTATCAAATACAAATACATATTAATTATTAATTGACCAAAATCCCCTAATGCATGTACTTTCGTTTAATCGTTTAAACGATTCGAATTAACTCATTTAATCCGATGAAGTATTATGAATAATCTGTATTATTCATAACGAGTTTCCCAAGTGCTCAACGAGTACACTTCATATTGTGAGACTCTCTAAGTTTAGGTTTATCCGTCACGAAATTAAATTTCGTGTCCATAATTCACCCACTCGTAAATTATGATGACAACGGATAATCTCGCTAAACTAAGGAAGTCGAGGTCATTGCATACGTATAATCCTTCCGTCACAGGCTATCAATATTATACCGGGGATATAGATAGGAACGTCAAATCCCTAAGGTATAATATAATCGACTTTCAAATTTACGATCTCTAAATAACACTCAGAACTCGCTTCCGAAGTATACCATGACCATGGATTTACTAGATCGCAAACACGTTCAAGATATCTATGCCCTGTACACAGGACTGACAGATTCTATCTGATACTCACAAGATAACATGAGCATCAGTCCATACCCAACGAGCAGGCGGAGGTCTGATCTGGATAGATCTGTGACGTGACTGCCATCAAAGTGTGCAGGATGTCTCATATATCCACAATGGTATCGCAAGGTGAATGACCACTATGCTAATCGAATCGAGAAGATTCCTATTGACATTGGTGTACCGTCTATTAGGAAATCTTCGGTGAGTCGTTCAGTGTTTATCAAATAAACACCTACACATCTATATGAGTCTCCCAAGGCTCATGGTTCATTGGGATAAACCATCGGACCAAGTCTCGATATACGACATGTACTGGTCTCAGCGGATTTTACTAACCGACCCGTGTCAATAAATCTTGACCAGGAACTTTATTTGAGAATATACAACTTATAGTGACGCTTCCCAATTTCAATTACAAACTATGTTGTAACTGCGCACTACATTGTAAATCATGGGGTCTTTGTCTAATATATACATATCACTAAATCAGATTTAGTTTCAATCTAATCTTAAATACATCGAATACGTATATAAAAACAAGAAGTGTTACCACTAAGTAAGTAATATTATGGAAAAAAAGAATTGTTTGTATTCATGAATCGGATATAAATACGATCCAGATTGGCACTCCGAGTACTAACCCTAATAATTTCTCTCACTTGCTCTAGTGCCAATCTACGGTATCATATACACATCTCGATATGTATCGCATAGTCAAGGCCCTCAAAAGTTCACCTAACACTCAAGAGGTAGGCAATAACAAGTAGGTCCGCTATAAAATATTGAGTTTGTCCAACAAACCCAATCGTTTCCCTTGGCCAGCATCATTCATATTTTTTAGAACCTAAGTTATACATCAATATGACTCTAATGCGACAGGAATTTTATGCTACAGCTACTGAGTTGTCTATGTATTTAGTAATCAAATCCAAAATACTACGCAGACAACCGCAAGCACAACACTAATATAAAAACTTCTATTCTATAAGGTCACTATGCAACTTCATAAGTCAATACTTTATAAGTTATAACTAATTCTACTAATACAGTTGAATCAACCATGACACCCATACTTTATCTTTTCTGACTCTATATGACATAGACCATCTAATGTCATAATTAGACTCAAAACTAATCTGACCCTAATGGTTGCTGACTTTATTCTCTATGAATAAAAAACTCGTTCTTAATATCTCAAAGATAACAAATAACATATTTTAAGACACACCGTATGGTCTGCAGCATATCAAAATAGTTCGTAATAATTACGATTAAATTGATATATTTAATCGCACATAATATAATATTTATTATGCCATCATCCTATGATGCATAAGATTGACTAGACATTCTAATAAATTTCTCTTTCGATAAAGAATCATCATTTACGAAAGATAAATACTATATACAAGAGACACACTAACTATCAAATAGTTATACTAACTGTCACACAAATAGTCTTGTTGTGTTCTTTATTAGATCATATCTATTGCACGATTAATAGGAGTATCTCACAAGTCTCTTGTTTTGTATCATATATAAAACTTTATATCGAATATAACAAAGACTACTACCACTGCTTTCACGAAGAAAATAAGACTTAGGTAAACCTTGTACCTCACAAACATCTCATTATTACACTAATAATGAGAATGTTGTTAGGATATATAACACCAGAAAGAAATATGTATGCTCCCACTAACCCTACTATCACATATGTATCTCTATGTTTTGATAAAATCAGACAATCTGACTGATATCAAAATTAGAGAACACAGATTTCTAGAAAGCTCATCTGAGTCTACAATAGGCTCTATAAGCTAGTATATTAAATTGTGATTTAGCAGAATAAAAACCCCAGGGCCATTCTAGAATGACCTCTTCAAACAAAGAAATCACAATGGATCTCTTATCCGAAACAATTCAGGAACGCCACTTTGCATTCTTTATCCAAAATAAATAGTTTAATATCAACATTAACCAACAGATCTTTAACTATTCAATTAGTGTGACAAGAGATAAGTTTCCTTAGAATCTACAATAGATTGCTGAGTATAACATTTCTCACTATCACACTATAAAGGCAAAACTTTAAATAAGCTCACTTCGTTTTTGCTCTGGAAACCATTTGCACATTTTATGAACGATTCATAACGAAAACTTAATCAAGTTCAAAATTTGATCGTAGTAAGCTATGAACAACCATAGATCTATGGTTTAATGCTAAATTTCGGAATCGATATCAAATATCACTCCCACCATAAGTTATAGGATAATTTTCTTCAATAAGAAAACAACAGAACCATTTAGTATCAAATACATCGCAAATGATTCTGACATCCTATTGGACTTATATGGAAGATGTCTAATGGTCTTTTCGTCTGATTAATTATATAGTTCCATTTATAGTTTATCACTTTCACATTTGACTTCAATAAGTCAAGTCTTTTCTATAATGGTCAACATCCGATGTTATACACCAAGTAATAAAATAATTTTATTACTCGGGATCATAGAAAAGATATTCTATCAAATATAATATAATATTCTATTAAATAGAATAAATGATAATACTTTTATTTCTACCTCCGAGGCGCAAGTGCTTTCAATTATATAACCATTATACAATAGAAAGATTCAAATCTCAAACTTTCCAATATTTTAATTTTCTACCTATACATATCAAATATGTACCTGTAGAAACTAATGGAACCTTAACCAAAAGGATGAATTGGTGTTACTAGAGCATATCCCCAAGAGTAATGAAACTAATTCAGTAACACTCAATATCAAACGAATCAAATCATATAAGATTCGATTTCTCCCACTGACTAATTCCATCACGATGGAATCGTAGAAGAATAATATTGAGTAGGAATCATATTCATTGAATAATCTTAGAACTAATTATCATAAATTCATATGTTTGATCGTATCAAACATCTTTGAACAATTCAAAGATTCATGATGAATTTTAAAGATACAGTTTTCAAAACTCCAAATCGAATATCTTTGAACCAGTCAAAATATTCTATTCGCATTTCATCAGAAACATATTGAAAGTTCTCGAACCATTCAAGACGTTCAATATGTATTCTTTTAAAAAAACTTAACTAAGTCATGTTACGAAGTAAAGAAAACTATTCAAGGTAATTTAAAATTCATTAAACTACATACATCCAAAGTATTAGTTTAATAAATATGTGGTCCAATGACGATCATTGGTAAATGAGATTTAATCACATTCCCAGAATACAATATTCATTAAATGCATAAGGATATATGGTGTGATCTCATATCAGACCATCATTTACCATACGGAATAAACATCTAATGCTTAAATGATAAAATCTTATAAAGCATTGTTCTAAGTTATTTACTAAACCAAATATTTTTCTTAATGTTTATTTATTCATCAATGACACTACTAGTCATATTAAAATATGAAATAACTATTTATAACGAACAAGTAACTATCCAATAGTCAGAAGTTCTGATATCAAATATCAAAAAAATCATTTAACAATATTTTAAATAACTAGATGGGAGATTTGGTATCCAATATCTATAGTTGTCGTATTGTGAGAATCGATATTCTCTACACACAACTATACACATCTCCTTTCTTTAGCTTTATAATTTGCCTTCAATTATTCACAACAATTGTAAATAATTGATTAGCAAACTGTGTCAGGCACATTACCTCTAAAGGTCACTAAAGTCAAGAAATGTCATTATCACATAAGCAAATAACTAATGAGGTTTTCTTAATACCAGTCAAGAATCTCCAGACATGAACTAATTTACGTCAATTCTTACTACAAAAGAAATTATTCTCTCTTCAGAATTACATTCTAAAACATATATCTATTTAGATTACGTAAAGTGACTTAGTAACTCAGTCACTAACCATCTTGATTTTTCAAGAAAATCGGAACAACAGTTCCCGATGATTTTGACTAATCTAACAATACCCAATCCTACTCTAAATCTAGAACCTATTCTAGAAATCTGCAACTATAAGGAAAGTCAGAATATATATATATATATATATATATATATATATATATATATATAATATGCATGTAGTGGATTAGAAGTTTAATTCTATAGATACTATAGAATAAGGAAAACATAAGCGGTAATTTTCATAATATTACACACTGCTTTAGTTATGGATTTTAAACCCAACAGTGCCTCCCACTACTTTACGTAATACCGTAATCCCCAATGGAAAATGAGAATTCAATAATTAAATTGAATTTCATAATGGGAAGTGGACCCCGTGAATATATTTCGACTCACAGCTTTGGCACGTTCTCGCCTATGTATATTCACAGGTAGACAACTCATTGTCAATCACACTCACTATGACTCATGATTTTGGTCATGACCGTTTCTCATTATGAAAGCTTTGGCATGTTCACAAGAGGCGTATCAAGGCTTCACTTGTCAGTGACAAACTCAAGCTACCGATGTAGTCCTGACAGCTTTGGCAGATTCAGGATTTCCACTTTCACTTGAATTTATCTCTTATCATATAAGTTCTACCGGTGCAAATGAACAACCATCAACCATAATTTCAAAAATTTGGCACGATACAACTATAGCATTAGGAAATCATTCACATCCGTACTGACAAGGCGGACCAAGAAACAAGTATTCCTAATACTAGTTACATTAATGCCTTATTTAACGGGGATTTTCCTATTGTCAAACAATCCGAAATTAATCAAATTAATTTCACTTGCATGTGAAAATAATAAAATTGTATTAAATATCATATGTCAAACATGAAATTGTGATGGATGTAGGATCAGACTCGCTCTGATTCCAATTTTGTTGGGGTATTCTTAAAGGCGCAGGCAGAAGCGTGGTTCGGGCGAAATCAGAACTTTAAAAAAAATTAAACTTACTGAATAAATTATTCAATATCCCATATGAATAATTCATTCATATTTCACCTAAACATATTTATTCGATATCAAATAACTGTTGGGGTTTTTGGCAAAATACCCGGGTTACGCAGCGGAATGCGGGAAAATCAAATTTTCTCATTTCTTTAATTTTTCTTGGGTAATTAAAATAAAATTATTTATTTTAATCACTCAATACTAAAAACATAAATTTTTAACCGATAAATCATAATTTCAGTAAATTACCATACAATCCTAAAACTTTCCATTTTAATCATTTTCGTCCTAAGTTGTGATTTCCAATCACAACCAAAATGATTTGTACATCAAATATACATTAAAAAAGAAATCTGAAAATTTTTCCAGATTTTTCAGTAATTACGGAAATGCCCCTAAACTTTACATTTTGATCATTTTAGTCCTAATTTGTCAAATACATAATTAGGTTATTCCAAATCAGTACCAAAATGATTTATACATGTCTTATACATGAAAATACCAATTGCAATTCAAGAAAACAATTTTTCCCAAATTGCCGACAGGTCCATTAATTTTCCAAGATTTGTAATTTGGTCATTTTTAGTTCAAAACATGTCAAGATCAAATCCAATCAATCCCAAATTTAATATACATCATATATACATCAAATTAAAACACATATATGAAAATACCTAAATTTGGAAAAGGTTATGAACCCTAATTTTATAATTTCCATAAATTGACAAATTACTCCAAATTAAACAAATTCAATACTTTAATTCAATCCTTACCACACCAAACAAGTCTTACAACCATGAAACAACTCAAGAACAAATCTAGGTCATTTATGAGTGGCTAAGTAACTCTACAATGGCAACCAAATCATATAATGATTAAAAGAAAGCTTAATAACACTTTATAAGCATTCTTTCTTAACATGCATGCTCACATCTTTCATTTAAGCTTCCAACACCAATATCACATACTAAAAGTAGTAGAGAAAAATTCATACATCATATGTTAAAGCTTGGAACCCTAGAATTGTTTTTCTAGTGAAAAGGAATTGAAAAAACTTACTTTGATTCAAGTTTTCTTCAAAACTTCTTCTTTTCCTTTCTTTTTCTCTCAACCTTTCTTTGTGATATTTTTGTAGCCTTAACACTTAACTTGAAGCAATTGAAAAATGAAAGCCTTAAATACCTAGGGCTTGGCCGAATTCCTTGGTTAAAATGGTAAATTAGAATTTTTTAATTTTTTAATCAATATTAAAAGAAGCAAAATTCAAATTGTTTACCATTTACTTTAATGATATTTCAAGTGTAACCAATACACTGCACCAAGTTTAACCATAATAATGATAAAGATAAACATATTAAATAATTCTAATTATTTAATAATTAAATAATTACACAATTACTTAATACAAATATCTAAATACATGTATCATATTTACATTACATATTCCATAATACATATATTTGGAACACGTGTCAAATACTTTATTTGACAAATAATTAATGTATATATAATAAAATCAAGTATTTAATCTAAATACACACTAATTAGAAAACAGCCGGGTAACCCTTTAAGAATGCATTTTTCGTTAACCGTTAAACGATTTATAAATAATCAAAAAAAATTATAAAACTTTCCCTAGTGCTCTACGAGTATGTTTCATTAGTGAGACTCTTTTTAAATTCAGGTATATCCGTTACAAAATCCAATTTCGTTCCATAATCTACCCACCCATAAATTATGACGACAACGGATAAACTCGCTGAATCATATAGGTCGAGATCATCGCATACGTATAATCCCTCCGTCACAGGTATCCAGATTATCCCAGAGATATAGATAATAACGTCAAGTCTTTATAGGTATAATCCCATCGACGATTCTATTAGAAATCTCTTAATAACACTTAGAACTTACTTCTACAGTGTACCACGAGCCCATGGATTTAACAGATTGCTAATTCCTTATTGAATACTTATACTCTATACACGGAACTGACGGATCTTATCTTGATACACATAGGATATCCTGAGGATCAGTCGAAGGTCTGATATAAATAGATCGGTGATGTGACTACCATCAAAGTGTGGAGAATACCTCATACATCCACAATGGTATCTCAGGTCGAAGGTCAACTATGCTCACTTTACCTGAGAAGATTCCTATTGACGTTGGTGTACTATCTATTAGGAAATCTTCGGTGATTCATTCAGTATTTATCCAATATAAACACCTACACGTCTATACGAGTCTCCCCATACTAATGGTTCATTATGATAAATCATCGGATCAAGTCTCGATATACCATGTATACCAGTCTCAGCGGATTTTACTAACCGACCTATGTTAGTAAATCTTGACCATAAACTTTATTTGATAATATACTTCTAGTAATGACACTTCCCAATGTCAATTACAAACTACTTTGTAACTGTGCACTACATTATATATTATCGGGCCTTTGTCTAATATATACATATAACTAAATCCTATTTAGTTTCACTCTAATCGTAATTAGATCGAATATGTATAAAAAAAAAATACTACCATAAATAAGTAATATTATGAAAAACAATTGTTCGTATTCATGAATCAAACATAAATACGATCCGGATTGGCACTTAGAGAACCAACCCAAACAATAACGACATAAATAATCTAGAAACACTAAGAAACGTTTACGATTTTCGCAAAAAAGCATTAAACACATTTTTGTCCGAACCGACCAACCAATACACACGGGGGCTACCCCTAAGTACTATTATGGCTGCCCAGGTCAGCCCTAATAGTACTTGGGCAGTTCATAGGTTGCCCGTGTTGGACAATTATGACCCATAGCGTCACTATTTGTAAAAGACATTGTGTTTTTGTACAAATTAATTATGTAGCAATGGAAATTGCCTTTTATCATTTCGTAATTAGATTACTTAAATGTGTGAATGATGAAAGTCCTTATGATTAGTTCCGGATTGATAAGATATGAGACAGTATCAATCCATAAAGGTTTAATCATTCAATATACCTAGTCGTAGTATTATCGAGACTGGACATCGATAATGCGGAATAGACTAGTATTGCACTTGTGTGAGTTATGGAAGCGTAACATCATAATTCTCATGTATTTAAGTATTGGATACTTATGCAAGTGTGATAGGAGGTTGTGTTTTACCGATGGTACGAAAAACAGCTTCGTTCTGGATAGACCCCACAGAATCCCATTGGTAGTATGACTATGTGTCTATGGGAATCCGCATCAGGGTAGGTGTATTTGGTCTTAACCTGAGACTTGCATCGCTAGTACTTGCGACAATCAATACGCTTTGGTTTTGGTCGTCCAGGACTTTAACAGGTTTTGTGTACGCCTCTTCTAGATTTATTGAGAATCGTAGTGTATTGGATGTGATGTCAAGACGAAAGTATCACTTCAGTCATATGGAGATGATGGTCACACAGGGATACATAACTGGTTCTCTAAGAGGTTGCAACCGTCGGGATAATATGACTAGGTCATGATTATCCGATAATAAAGAGACTAGTTGCTAGTGATCCGATATATGCTTCGTACAGGGCAGACACTATTCCAGCCCCAGGCCTTGCATGTGACATCCGATATTAGATCGCAAATACACAATACTACGTCTACTACGTCTAATATATATCGTATATTCCATTAAGAATATTTCTGGAGAATTGGGTAGGCATGGCGCTTTGCTAGAAGCCAACCTTGTCTCGTAAATCGGTAAAAACGTAGTACTTGGTACGTACGTGTTCAGATAGTCCGACGACTGGATTTACTGCCAACATATCCAGGGATCTCTTGGGTCGCTTCCCGATGATTCACCAATGACGTATGATTCGAGCATAATTAATCTGGGATTAGTTACGGAGAGACTTTATCTTGGATAAAGTACTATTTGAAGAGAGAGAAAGATTAATTTGGAATAATCGATAAAATAATATATTTGATATATTAAACGAAATTAGATTTCTACGTGAAATTAAAATTAGATTTTAATTCGGGCAAACGAGTTAATTTAGAATTAATTCGTTAGCGACGTGAATAGTAATTTTGCTATGCATAATTATTTAATTAAATTCGATTTAATTACGTCGCAAAGGAAGTTCGTTAATTCGGAATTAGCGAACCTGAGCCCGGAAGTGTTTGCGGGCCCACTCGTATTTGGAATCGAGTGGGGCCCACATGTCACATCACTTGACACTTTAAAGTAGCTTTTTGGTGATGGGTTTTGGTGGAGTTGGTGGTGGCTTCTAATACACTCCAAAGTCAAGCTTTGATTGACTTTTACCAAACCAATATTTGGTATATCCATTAATTGATTTTTAAAATCAATTACACAAGCCTTATCACTCTCTCTAATTACCGAAATTGGAAGCAATTTTCTCTCACTCTCTTATTCTTCATTTGGCCGAAACTTTTCTTGAACAAGAACAAAAATTGTGGCAATTTTTTAGTGCTAGCACACTTCAAAGGAATCAATACAAGGTGATAGGGAAACCTACTCTAAGAGCTTGGAATCAAAGGAAAAGCTTGGAGCTTCTACTTCCACCTTGGCCGAATCTTATAAGGAGTTCTTGGAGGAATTTTTGCTTCTCAACACATCCAAAACCGTTCAATGTAAGTGTGTTTCCGCCACTCTTCTTTGATTATTCATTCACATTTCTATGCTTATTTTGATCTTTGGACTAAACCTAGAAACCCAACAGCCCGAACAATGACCAAATCACTGTTTGGACAGTGGACACCCGGTAAGCCCGAAACTCACCAGTAACGTCGTTTTTCACAGGTTTCGTATATTTTCACTCTGAAACAATTTCTGGCAATCGTTCCAATGCCCAAAACACATCCAATATATTTATACAACATATTTTTCATCACCAAAATCACAGAAATTCCAGATCTAATTTGGTAACCAAAATTATCATTTTTCATTCTTTAAATCCAATTTTCTCAATATTAATCATATTAATATCTACACCAACCAAATTTACGACAAATGAAGAACTCAA
The DNA here is from genome assembly GCA_019454045.1 of Zanthoxylum bungeanum. NCBI lineage: Eukaryota > Viridiplantae > Streptophyta > Magnoliopsida > Sapindales > Rutaceae > Zanthoxylum > Zanthoxylum bungeanum. The sequence goes on along the minus strand of SKCR01019406.1, from coordinate 13,665 downwards.
GAAAATTTTAGGAGATACAAGAGTGGTCATAACGCTCTAGAATGGCAACAAGTCATCAAATGATAAAATTGAGCTAATATTACATAATATTATTCAATTTAACTTCATACATGCATCTAGCCTCCAAATCAAAAGGCCCCAAAATCCAAGAAAGAAAGAAACCCTAGAACTATTCTAGATACTCAAGAATAAGAAACAAACTTTCTAAGCTTAAGAATATTAAAGATTACCTCAAAATCTCAAATTTTCCTTAAGCTTTCTTCTTGATTTGTTCACTTTCTCTCAAGTTTTCTCTCAAGAACCATTTTGGAAGCTCTCTAAAATGGTTGAGGCTTGTCCATGACAAATTAATGAAAGAGAAAACAATTTTCCCTTATATATATGGTCAGGGGCGAAATTGGGGGAGGGGTATTTTGGTCTTTTTCAAATTTTATTTAATAAATCTTAAGTTACTTGATCAATTTGAACACTTCAAGCTTGAAAAATCATGCCATTTTTTACCAATAATATCTCACCACTTATCATACTAATTATGACTTATGGATATGATATTTAATTTCTAATTATTTAATTATTTAACAATTAAATAACTAAATAATTAATTAATATAAATATCTATATATATATATTTTTATTTACATTAAATAAGAAAATACTTATATTAATGACAAGTGTTAAAATCTCATTTGACAATTAATTAATATGTATCAAATGAAATTTTGTATCAAATACAAATACAAATTAATTATTAATTGACCAAAATCCCATAATGCATGTATTTTCGTTTAATCGTTTAAACGATTCGAATTAACTCATTTAATCCGATGAAGTTTTATAAACAATCTGTATTATTCATAACGAGTTACCCAAGTGCTCAACGAGTACACTTCATATTGTGAGACTCTCTAAGTTTAGGTTTATCCGTCATGAAATCAAATATCGTGTCCATAATTCACCCACTCGTAAATTATGATGACCACGGATAATCTCGCTAAACTATGCAAGTCGAGGTCACTGCATACGTATAATCCCTCTGTCACAGGCTATCAATATTATACCGGGGATATAGATAGAAACGTCAAATCCCTAAGGTATAATATAGTCGACTTTCAAATTTACGATCTCTAAATAACACTTGGAACTCGCTTCCGAAGTATACCACGACCATGGATTTACTAGATCGCAAACACGTTCAAGATATCTATGTCATGTACACAGGAGTGACAGATTCTATCTGATACTCACAGGATATCATGAGCATCAGTCCACACCCAATGAGCAGGCGGAGGTCTGATCTAAATAGATCGGTGACATGACTGCAATCAAAGGTTGAGGATGTCTCATATATCCACAGTAGTATCGCAAGTCGAATGACCACTATGCTACTCGACTCGAGAAGATTCCTATTGATATTGGTGTACCATCTATTAGGAAATTTTCGGTGAGTCATTTAGTGTTTATCAAATAAACACCTACACGTCTATACGAGTCCCCTAAGACTCATTGTTCATTGGGATAAACCATCGAACCAAGTCTCGATATACGACATGTATTGGTCTAAAAGGATTTTACTAACTGACCCGTGTTAGTAAATCTTGACCAGGAACTTTATTTGAGAATATACAACTTATAGTGACGCTTCCCAATGTCAATTACAAAGTATGTTGTAACTGCGAACTACGTTGTAAATCCTGAGGTCTTTGTCTAATATATACATATCACTAAATCAGATTTAGTTTCAATCTAATCTTAATTAGATCGAATACGTATATAAAAACAAGAGGTGCCATCATTAAGTAAGTAATATTATGGAAGAAAGAATTGTTTGTATTCATGAATCAGACATAAATACGATCCGGATTGGCACTCTGAGCACTAACCCTAACAAAAACCTCCCCATCACGGTAGATGCTGAACCCCCGATCAAAAATATGCACTAGCGTCCCTAAAACATTGCACCATAATAAATAAAGTCGTGTTTGGGTGATGCTTTTCCATCATTGATTTATTAAAAAACATCATGGACTTGATAACTATGGTGGAAAAGCCAACCGATATGCGACTGGTTCTAAAAAACATCAAAGACCTCGTACCCCTCGGTATCAACTGGCTTTTTGATCCAAATCGTAAAACACCCTCACAATGAGAGGTCCTTAATAAAACTTAATATTTAGCCTTGAATCTTAAGAGTTTTTGCCTCTTATTGGCATATATCTTATGAAAACTTTGGGCATAGACGATCTCCAACCATCCCAATCTTATCGGTAGCCTTCTGCATCAAACTAGGCCCAAGAGTAACATACCTCTCGCTTTGATCAACACTACGAAAATCCCCATAGTCTTTCTTTTAAACCTTAGAAAAAGCCACATCGATACTTGATTGGTAGCTGTTGTTGTAGGAAAAATCCACCAGGGGCAATAAATTACTCTCGATACCTAGAATATCTATAATACATGCCCGAGTTATAATCTCGAAAAGCTACACAACTCCCTCGAACTAACCATAAGATTGAAAATAAATGACAACACCAGAATCCAACATTAACTTCAAAGCTCCTTGTACATCTAGGCACTTTCCAGACGTATCACAAGCCTAAAAAAGGTATGCTCCAAACAAAAAAGTCTCTCTTGGCCCAGGTTTATCCTGTACAACCTTATTACACTTGCTGTTAAAGAAACGTTCTTGTAGCTATAACTCAATTATCCAACAGTTCACTATCAAGAATCAGTACACCATTTAATTTCGTGCCAAAATACTTGCATAAATTATGTACAACTTAATAATGTCAATGTTTATAACGACTGAAACACTCGCTAACATGTCTCATCATATGAGTGAAAACCTTGAAGAAACATCATTATTAATCCCAGCACAAGGAGATAAATTATTTCTGACATACTCTGAGGGATATGCCAAAATAGCACAAGTTCTCTCTTAAACAAGTCAACCAATATATTTGTAGGAGCGAAGCGAGGTTTACTGCTTTGCCTATGATGATGGCGACCACGTCACTGTTGGGCTCACCATCAGTATAGAGTACGGATAACCCACGTGGGACCACCTGGAGAATGAAGGAGTCGACACCTGGTATAAGACACTGGGAATGATTTAAGACCGCACTTCACCCCTAGCAAGATCCGACCTTAAATCAGTTTGGGTTCAGAATGGTCTCTTACTGATGCCAGTATACTATTAAAGTTTAAAAGAGGTATCGACATGTCTTATAATGTAATATCATTCAATGATAGCTTAAAGCATATGATAACACAATCATAATAATAAAAATAGGCAAAGAAATAAATTTGAAAGTCATAAGCATCCAGAAATTGTTAAAATAACAGTAAAGCAATAATTGAACAGTTCATAACATATATCTCACCGACCTTGTTTCGGAAAAGCCTATTCAGACATTTTTCCATCCAATTAATGTCTAAATGGATATGTTTCAATTTGGGCCGAATATTCCACGTAAACCAAACAGATAAAAACACAAAATCATGGCATAGCTAACACTAATAATAAAGTAATAATATCATAATAGTACAAAAATAACTATAGAACAGAGTCAAAAGTAGTAAAACAGTAATTAAATAAGATAGGGCATATGTCTCGCCTATCTCATATTATAAAAGTCTGGCCTGACATATTTCACATCTGGCCAGATTTTCTTCGTGAACCAGAAGGACCAAAATACAGAATCATGTTTTCTAAGGATAACATGCTGATAATGAAACGAATATGAAGCAGAAGGAACATTAAATAAACATTAATTAGGCAGTGACAACTTGATTAACATTAACACAACAATAGTAAAGGCAAATGTACAATCGGGAAAATAATGACGAAATAGTGAAATAATAATAGCGTTATAAAATAGTAATGTGGCCAGATTTTCTACCATTTGGCCAGATATTTTTCTTTGACAATTGCATGTTCGTCTGGACATATCAAGTCCGGTCGGAGATACTATGTCAAAAGAGTAACGTAGAAACAGAAAAAGAAATTAGGGTGCCCTCAGGTCGTACTTTAGATGTGGTTGGCTCAGAAAGCGCCTAGTAGACCGAATTGCTTATGGGTTGCTTGCCAGATGAGGCGATCTCCAAAGAATATTATGTGATTTTTTAGGACGAATTTTTAGATTTTTGATTTTTAATTTCTCGATTTTTTATTATGACCCTTTGTGAAGAGTTTGGGTAATAATTTATAGTGCCAAAATATGGACTGAAAAAGGAAGGGAAATCAAATACTCTCTCTGTCTCCGGTGATTACCAATCTACATCGTTAGCGATAATTTAATCTATTTCTGACAGGATATTTATCTTTGAGATATACATCTGGTTGGATATTAATCAGGTATGTGATTTCAATAATTGAAAATATTCACACTCGCTGACAGCTTGATATATGTCATGCCAGGTATTTATTTCAGATATATGTTGGATGGGAAATTAATCAAACCTTGTGATTTCAATAGTTGACAATCTACACAGCTCGAAATATGTCCGACCAGATTTAGGGTTTTCAATAAATGTCCAGATTTTTTGGACTGAGAAAAAGGTTGGCCTGACTTAGGTGATGTCCTACCAGAACTTTTCTATTTTTTTTTGAATTATCTGATGTTCCCTCCCCTTCCGGTATTCATCCTTATAATTTTCTGAACCTTCATGTGGTGCCCCCATAATAGACTCATGATCGACCAATGTGTAAAAATGAAACATCTATAATCGCCGCTGCTTTGGTAGGCTTGTGCAGCGTATGAAAATGACATGTCTTTAAAAGGCATGCATGCATTTTTACTTACCTGGTGTGTCGGATGTCGTCGAGCCTTTTGATGCTTTGATCGGTGGTGAGGTACTTCGATCCCTATATACAATTTCGTGGGAGTTGATGGACTTGTAGGTCACCTGATGCTAGGATAGGTGGTTAAATGCTTTGATCCTGGTTGTGAGAGTTGATGAACCCTTATGTCATCTAATGCTTCGATTGGTTGTGAGATGTTTTGATCCCACCTATGAGAGTTGATGGACCCTCAGGTCCCCCGATGTTTCGATTGATTGTGAGATGCTTCGATCCCGATGGTGAGATTCTCCAATCTCTTGTCTATATTCTTGAGGCTCTACTCCATTCCCAAAGTACTATGTTGTTTTGTCCCCATTTCTGAGGTTTTGCTCAATTCCTGAAGTTGTTTGTGATGTTTCGAGCCCATTCTCGAAGTCTGCACCCAATTCCAGAAGCCGTCTGCTATCGTATCCTCATTCCTGAGGCACTGCTCTATTCTCGAAGTTGTCTGATGTTTATTCTTCATTTCTAAGGCTGTACATCATTCCCAGAGTTGTCTGATGTCTGTCCTCATACCATATGCTCTACTTCATTCCCATAGTTGTCTGTGACGTTTTGACCCCATGCCTAAAAGCTGCACCCCATTCTCAGAGTCGTATCTTGTTGTTACTATTCTGACTTAGCATGTCAACATAAAAATAAGTAGCTGCGCATCTAACATAGACAAAAGATCACAATTCTCAAACACCATATCTATACATTTTCTAGGGTTTTCCTATCATTCTAGTGTTAGAATAGTCTCTCTATTTCCAATTCACTGAGCCTTTGCCTATTCTACTAAAAAAGGTCCTCATCCCTTAAAAGTTTACCTTCTCATTTTATTCTGTTCGGGTGCTCAACATACACGTCTGGTGCCAAAATATAAAAATTCCATTTTGTCTTTTATAACATGTCTGTGCATATATTATTTATTTCAAAAATGTCCGATGAATATTTTCTTAGGCATGTCCGACCGGACATCCTTCAGGAATATAAAATGGCAGGCTTCATTTTTATTTCATCATCGAGACCAAACATAGAAAGAAAAACCATTGTCCGACCATTCTTACTCAAAAATCATCTCTGGAATTCCTTGTCTATTTTCTAGCTATCACCGATAATGTCTTGGCTAGGACTCCCGGCACCAGATCGAGCGCCCGAGGATCCACATCTACTGTTTATCCCTTCGCTAGAATGCGGCTTTTGATCGTCAAAAGGTGTACAAACTCAAATATGGTGATAACATCCCACTATCTCATCCCTAAAAGACCACGATTGATCCCACATTGATCCCGTAAGCCTATTTTCTCACTCATTTATTCGCGTAAAATCTGTGTTTTGCTTTGATTTATATACGGCCGAAAATTCAACTAATTCCGACCATAATTCAATTTATGTCCGGCCAGACAATTTAAAAATATCCTACCCATATTTTATATCAGACCTGGCCAGCTATATTATATGTCCCACCAGATGTTATTGAACAAAGAAAATGTCTGGTCGGTTCACCATGTCCTGTGGCCACTTCATAGGCCCTCTTAGGCCACTATCTTGCTACTAACCTGACTTCATCTATTACAGATTGATGCCTCCCACACGAAGACTAGTGGTAACCCTACTAGCGTTTGAATGTGGTATGACAAGCTTTCCTTAGCCGCGCAAGCCTAGATTGCTCTCACTGGGTTCGAGCCCTTCATTCATTGCATCTTCATACGCTTTAAGCATCACAACAAGCGACGACTTCAAGCGCTGCTGGAGTAGTGGAAGAACACGTGTCACAACTTCCAATTTCCGATCAGGGAGATGATTGTGACCTCGAGGGACTACTCTAACCTCACTGGCATCCTTGCGAAGGGAACTTCCTGGAGTTTGAGTGCAGTATCTACTCCCTCACCGTTCAGGCTGGCTATATTCACCATTTACTGGCTATCACCTCTAGGGTCCGCTCTGGTGTTATCACAAAGTCAAAGGTCAACAAAATGCCATAATGTACTAACAACTTGTTAGTAAACAACTCTGAGGTTTCACATATAAGAATATCAGGGCACCAAAATCCATTGACATAAAATTGCTGGCACTTTCACAAACTTAACAATTCAGTCAATGCTCTTATATATAAAGGTGTAGAAATAGGGATGTGCCTGAGCCTAAACCAACAAAAAATAATTCCAGGAAACTTATTTGGGAACACACTATAGAGGTCATCTATAATTCGTACAAGGAAAAAGTGTCCAGTGGCAACAGACAAGAGCTTTATGAAAAATATGTGTTAAAGACACTCCAAATCCTTTCCTTTAACTCACATCTGAGATAGTGACTTGACGACTACATATCAGAAACACTTGATATACCATAGGTCTCTATCATTCACATAAAATATGCCTCTTACAATCATAATCCGTAACAGCCCGGCAGTCAAACGACTAGTCACACATGATTCAAAAAAATACATCTACATCACAGTCAAACCAACTTTCAAGAATTTACGGCAACATCCCAACCAAACAATATATCGTCCCAGTACCATCAAAATAATTAGACTTGGGCTCGTTTTGGCAAGACTCAAATATGTCTTCAACCATTTGAGAATTAACACTAGCTCTTCAAACTTAAAAAAAATCTCAGAAGAATGAAAAATTATGATCACATCTTGAGTCTTAGCCTCTGAAAAGACTCTTGGACTCATACCAATTCTCAACTCAAGAAGTAGAAGATGAAATCTTTTAAGGTTAATAACTCTAACTTTATAGACCGGAATCTCGTAACAGTGTCTTCTCATCCATCTAGCAAGATGTTAAACCTTTTAACTTCCCCGGGTAGCCCAACACCAAAACCATGGTTCCATAACAATTCGCTTTTACCCTGAGCCCAAGCCACCCAAAGCGTCTCATTAGCATGAGGTAGATTATCACTAAAATTCCACCACCCACATCGACCTAAGTGATGTGGGGTGATAAGCGGTAAATATATCAATATTTATCGCCCCTTTTGACTTAATATTTTGTATAGTTTCTTGAGTTTTGTGAATATTTTGATGTGTTTTTGTGTTATTTTATAGATAAATAAAATAACAGGACTCTTTGGAATCAAATCATGGCTTAAACGGCGAATGTCGGATGAAAATGGCAAAATCTGAATTCTGCGTCGCGACGCGCAACACTTCTGCATCGCAACTGCTAAAATACGCCGACCATGTGTCAAGATCACATCAATCTTGCTATAATGCGCCGGACACGTGTCATCATCCCATGCTACCGATATTACATGTCATTGCTTATGTCAGCGTAGCGACGTGCACAACTTCACGTGTCGTGATGCCGAGCCAATAATTCTGTCGACAGCCACGTGTCAAGATGCTGTTGAATCAACGGCGCGTCGTGACGCATAAGTGTTTTGCGTCGCGACATGCGGGGCAGAAGTTTGCCTATAAATTGAGGCTGAAATCAGAAGGAAAATTCATACCTTATTCTGGAGATTTCCTTAAGAATACTAAGAAGATTGTATCTTGTTTGTTTATTTACAGCTTTTTGTATTTAATTTTTATTTTACGCAATAGTTCTTTCTTTATTTTACTTTTCAGTATTTATTTTATTTTTCAGCATGAGGAGGTAACTCCCCTCTGCTGGGGTAAAGGGTAAAGCTTTATTTCTAAAATTTAGAATAATCTCCCTTAATTGTAATATATAAACTATTTTAAAACCTGAATTAAAACCTTTATGGTCGGTTGGACTTAATTAAATTGATTTTAACCTTACTAAATTGGATATCGCCTTTTTGGTCGGTTGGAATTAATCATAAATTTGACTTAATCAGGATACCGCCTATATGGTCGGTTGGTAATGTCATGTAAAGTTAATATATCATAATAATGGAGATATCTAAATTAGAAGTAATAAAAGTAGATCCTCTAACTCTAGTATTTTTTTTATTGCTTTATTTACCTTTTTAATTTCCAAGCCTTACTTTATGTTATTTTCTTTATTTATATCGTTACTAGTCCTAGATATGTGGGGTAATTAAATCTCTTATCTGAGGTTGTGATGAATTCCAATATCAATGGCTTATAAGGGTTATTTTATAGTTTGGGTAATATAAAGGTGTATTTATTGAGCCTTAAGCTTAATGTTTCTTGTTAACTGACCATTAATAAGATTGATTTGGTAAACTTAAAATGAACTTGGAAAATGGATTTTAGGTTTCAGTCTTAGACTCAATGGCTCACGATCTGATTTAATGATAGATAACCCTTAATAGATTTCCTTACATGATAGAAATATACCTATCGGGCAGAGGTAGCTATAATTGGAACTTAATCTTAATGAATTTAGATAACTTGGTTAACATAGGAATATGATTAATTGAGTTACACTGGGTATTTGCATCTGACCATCGGAAGAGGGTTTTGCATAATTTCGTGTTCCAGGTTAATAAACCGATATATTACACAAACATAAGATAACCACTTCATCTTTATAATATTTTGGAAGGATTCACAACCATAAATAATTTTATAATATTGAATTTCCCTTTAATTTACTTTCGAACTATTTTATTTACTTGTTTTCAGACAAAAATCACCATCCAATCAACAAACAAATCTATTAGGTACTCGTAAATATTTAACCTCATAAATTGATAGTTAAGGTATTAAGTCCTCATGGGATCGATACATTTTATACTACTTGAGCGATACATACACTTGCATTACGTGAGTGATTTTACCGATCAAGTTTTTGGCGCCGTTACTGGGGACTTATTTATCTTTCACTATTACATGTGTTTAATTTGTTTTTACTAATTATTTTTGTTTTCTTGTGTTTCAGGTTCTCAGGCAGTACATGAGAAGAACCAGAAGCTTTGAAATCCGTTCGCTTGACCCAGAAATTGAAAGAACTATCAGACAGTTGAGAAGGGAAAGACGCGAAGACCAATGAGAACTCATCAACATGGAACCTGAACCTTTGAAGGTTGCACCACCAATTCCCATTCGAGACAGAACTATTCCGGTGGTTGACAGCTTCATTTCATGTATTGTACTTCCTCCCTTACCAGCAAATGCATGTGACATTAAAACATGCATTCAGATGATACAGCAGTCAGTGTATTTTGGGGGGAATACTACTGAAGATCCTAATGCCCACATCATCAACTTCCTGGAAGTTTACGGCACATTCAATTACAACCGAGTGGTAGAAGAAGCAATGAGCTTGCGTGTTTTTCTATATTCCTTGAAAGACAGAGCTAAGGCTTGACTACATTCACTACCAGCAAGTTCCATCATAACTTGGAACACTCTTGCCACAAAATTCCTTGCAAAGTACTTTCCCCCAGCCAGAACTGCAAAGCTGAGGAATGACATCACATCCTTTGTGCAACATGACTCATAATCCCTCTGCGAAGCTTGGGAAAGATACAAGGAGTTGCTCAGAAAATGTCATCACCATGAGATTGCAAAGTGGCTACAAGTCCAAACCTTCTATAATGGACTTTTTGGACTAATGAGAACCACAATTGATACTACTGCTGAGGAGCTTTAATAGCAAAAAATGAAGATCAGGCTTGGGACGTAATTAAAGAAATGGCCAACAATAATTCTTTGTGGCCAACGGAAAGAAGCATGATTCAACGAATAGCATGAATCCATGAAGTTGGAGCCAACACAACAATGAATGATAGGCTATAGCAGATGTCCAAGTGTCTGGAAACACTTAGCGTAGGCACTGCATTTTTGCATATAAGTCCCGATGATGAGTCTCACATGGAGACACTACCTCTTTAAGTTGTGGAAGTCGCGGGAAACAGACGTCGAAAGGGAAAAGTCGGAAATTGATATCTTGTTGGATTTAATTTGTTTGCTTAGCTTCGGGTTTGCTCGTTAAGCCTCTGTTTTAAACTTATCCTTAGCCCAAAACCCCCGTAAGTCACACACCAAGCCCTTACATCACCAAATCACACACCAAGCCCACCAAAACAAACCACCACACGCCCAATTACCTTAAGCCACGCTCATCTCATTCCAAAATAACAAAATCACACATTAACACATGCTAAAATCAAGACAAATCACCTTCCCAAATTAAAAGATTCAAATCAAATCTCATCAAACACTTTCCTAATTCAATTAAATCATATCCCTAATCAAAAGAGAAGAAATCAAATCAAATTAAATCACATCCCTAATTAAATAGATTTTTCCTTATAGCACACTAATTAGAAGATATCCCCATAAATACACAATATTCATTCCCTATTCACATAAGGTAAACCCCAACCCTTGCCTATAAAAAGAAGCCTAAACCAACCCTTCACACCCAAGCTCATTCATGCCCAGAGCATAGAAAAATAGTCCATGCATCATCGAAAATCATAGCCCAGAAACACCCCCTCCATCACTGAACTGCCTCTGAAAATTACCTCAGCAACCACCGAAAATAGTCCTCACACTGCCGCAAATCACAGCCTGAAACAGCCCCCATCCACCTCACAAAACTGCACTCCAAATTACCTTAAACTACCACAGAAACAGCCCTATACAGCAGCCCTAATTCCTGCACAAATGGCCCTATACAGTAGTCCCAATCCACGCAAAAAAACACCAAAACAGTAAAAAACCGCACCCCCAACACACCTAAAAACCGTAAAAATAGTCCCTAATTACCGTGAGAACAGTGACCAGAAACAACAGCCCAAAATAGAGGAAACAACAGCCCGAAACAGCGAGGCGATGAAGGAAAATAACGAACCAGTGAACCATAGGAATTACGGAGTATTAACCCTTCCGAAGGTCGCATAACGCACTTCCAAAAGACGACTTAAAAGTTAGACCTGAGGGCGCCCTTTTTATTTATTCCCGTTCTTTTGTTATTATTTCTTCACATGTGTATTATGGATTCATGAATGTTGTGGCCATGGGATGAATGAAATATGTGTTATCTCTTGTGGTATATCGGATGGAAACCCAGACGTAAATTCTGTAGCCGAATCCGAATGGACGGTAATGCGGTCTGTACTTGGGAATCAACTCCACATACCACTTGAGAGACACACATATTTCGTTTCATCCAATCTAATGTTTATTCTTGATTTAATCGTTTAGTATGTTATTTTCCTTTATGCATGATTTAGTTGTTTAATATGTTCTTTTTTATGCATGATTTAGGTGTTTATGTGATTTTATGCATGATTTAGGTGTTTATGTGATCAGAGGTATAGTTTTTTGTGATTCTGTTCGAACGTGTTATCAAACGCTACATGAACGTATGCATTCTGCCTCATCTCGTTAAAACGTGTTATCAAACGCTCCTCGAATGCGTACATTCTGTTTAGCGTTCGAACGCGTTATCAACGCTACTCGAATGTGTGCATTCTGTTTACCGTTCGAACGCGTTTACGAACGCTGCATGAACGCGTTATTTAATATGTTCATGAAATTGTGTGTTTACCGTTATTTCGACTTACTTTTATACATGCAAACTTAGATATAGGTAGTATGCAAACTTAGATGTAGGTTGTTGTTGCGTAGACTTGGTTAGATTATTGCACAAATCCATTCTTTACAAGTGGCATAAGTAAGGGACCATTCCGAACCCAACAGTTTGAGGTCTTCCCTTGCGAGGGGTGAGTGCGGCCTTAAATCATTTTCCCAGTTCACACTGGGTGGCGACTCCATGTTATTTCTCCGGTTTAGTTCCCCCGTGGGCTACTCCGTACTCCCGACTAGGCCGCGAGCCTAGAACAGCGTCACCGATTTCTGTGTCCTACAGTCTGGCGACTCAACTGGGGATTAGAGAATCGGCCCCGAAAATAATGTCTTGTAATTATTGTGATTTTTGCTTTAGTTAATCGTGTCTACTGTGGGTTAAAGGGGTTTAATAAAAGGTATTATTAGAGCTAGGTAATGGTTTGGTGTCCTCATTCATTCACTACCTTTTTATAAGGAAAAGCTGTGAAGGCACCTAGATAATCATTTACTCGAAGCTTACTGTGATGGACTAATTTAGAGGACTTGTTGTTTATTCCTGTCACCAAGGCGATAAGAGACTAAGAGGCTTGGGTATTTAAGAGAGTTCGTTCCACCCTCCCTCTGGGGAATCTTCATAGGAAATCCATTTGACAGTTAGTCACACATCATAACTCATTGGCACGTACCTTAGCGTATAAAAAAGGTGCGCTCACTTGGTCCCTTGAACCCTTGAGTTGGGAGTCCTAGTTGTGGGAAATCCTTCGCCCGCGGGAGTCTTTGTCTATACCCCTATAAACCCACATATGAACTGTAGTTGTAGGACCAATAGAAACTATTCCTTTATGCTTGCGTTTAGGACCATCGTCATTTGGATTTAGTTGGACTTTTTTGTTGGACAATTATGACCCATAACGTCACTATTTGTACAGTCACGGTGTTGTTGTACAAATTAACTATGTGACAAAGGAGATTGCACTCTTATCATTTGTGATTAGATCACCTAGATATATAAATGATAGGAGGTCCTTATGATTTGTTCCTGGATTGAGAATGATATGAGACAGTATAAATCCACGAAGGATAAATCATTAAATATCCCTAGTCAGAGTATTATCGAGATTGGACATCGATAAATACGTAAAAGACTAGTATTACACTTGTGCGCGTTGTGAGGGCACAACGGCATAATTCTCGTATATTTGGGTATAGGATACTCATGCAAGTGTAATAAGAGGTTGTGTTTCACCGATGGTACGGGAAACAGCTTCGCTCTGGATAAGACCCCCTCGAAATTCCATTGGTAATATGACTATGTGTCTATGGAAGTCCAAAATCAGGGTAGGTGTATTTGGTCTTAACCTGAGACTTGCACCACTAATGCATA
>SKCR01019405.1:0-101796 GCA_019454045.1 Zanthoxylum bungeanum | reverse complement strand
AGGATAATAGGAAGCTAATAATTCTAAGGCTCGTAATAACTTGTAAATCTGAAGAAAAAAAAAACAAAAACAAAAACAAAAACTTCTAATGTAAGGGACTTGTATATTTTTTTGTAGTGCTAGCATGGTTACTTACTGAGTTCTTAAACTCACACCAAACCATTTTGCTAGTTTTTCAGGTTGGCTATCAGATCGGTCAATCGTTTTAACTATGGAAGTCATGCTCGAGGCGCGGATCACCGAAGCGGCAGTCACCCTCACAAGTGTCCTGGGATAAGCTTTAAAAAGTAGAGGATTTGAGATTAATATTTATTGTCGTGCTGAACACGCTGTTGTATATTGCACAGAGTCCTTGAGTGTTGATAGATGGTGTGGGCGGAGCCCCTAGGATATGATTTTGATGAAATTTGTGTGGACCTGATGTCTTTTTATTTGTTTGAGCTTATTCTTAGTCTCCCTTGATGTTGGACTGCGATCCAGGTTGTCCAGGTTTTATGATACATCATGCCGAATTTTTGATAAATTCAGAGGCTTATGGAGAGGGTCAATCATGTATCTTGCCGGTAGCATCCTGTCTCTGGCGGGGTGTTACAGCAATACAAAGGTGGACAAGTATGGTAGACCGATATGATATGTGCCGGTTCCAGAGAGCTTGTAAAACAGAACAGGTCCACCGATATGCCGGTTAAGGGGACTTGTATGCCGGTCTCAGTGCCAAAATATAAGATTTGAAGATTTAAAATATTTTTCACATGACCCTAATGCATCTATATAAATGTGCATGTGTTCTATGAGCTTAGATACTTAAGTAAACAATTCAGTTTACAAATAGAGCCCTAAGTTAAGACTACACAAGATTTTCTTCACTATGCGCTATTCTTCACATTCATTGCTCTTCCACCAATGTGCTTCGACACTTTTTACAATGTCTCGCAATACGCGTCGAAGATTCTAGTATTACGTCATCAAAATCCATCTTGAGAATATGTCGCTAACAACTACGACCATACTTCCAATAGCATTTAATCATAGTATACACCACATATCCCATGAGGACCATACTCTACAAACCCGAGCTCTTAGGGAGACTAGTCAAGTGGGTAGGGAGCTGGGGGGGAGGGGAACATGATATAATTTAGCAGCCTCGAACCGTAATGGCACAATCAAGTCTCAAGCACTAGCAAACTCTATGACTGACCTTTCCACCAGTCTAGAAGCCTAAGCCGATATGGAGGTCTAATGTGTCCAGGCGACAGTGACGTGGACACTTACAGTTGGATGGGGTCAAGCAACAAAAAATGGTGGGGACTTGTACTCGTAATCACCACATCCGAAGAAGACATTGTTGCAGTAGGCAGTGAAGTGTGGTGTTCGAAGTCACAAAAAATGAAACTGGGTACGAAGCACTAATTTCCGAAATAACATTGGCCAATGACCATGAAGTCATGAAGATCAGCGTTCATTCAGACTCTCAACTCATTTTCAAACAACCTTCAAGGGTCGTATCAAGCAAGGGACTCGTAGATGGCCTTATTATTAACAAAATGTCAAGGAGCTCCTGGTGACATTAGAGGAGTTTACGATGTCACAGTTTCCTATAGTCGATAACTCTCATGCAGACGCCCTAACCACTCTCGGTTTGACTATGTAAGAGAACAAACTATAATCTATTCAGTGATTTATTTATAGTGGCCAGCATCTGGAAAGAGGATTCCAAAGTTTTTTCCTCGATCAGTTCAGCGAATCTTATATACTCTATTGGTCAAGTATTTGAAAGATGAAACAATCCCACATGACAAGGTCGAAGCTTGGAAAGTCCAACGGCAAGCTGCAAGGTTTACTTTGTACGATGACTAACTTCTGAAAAGGTATTACTCTAGGCCCTAACTCAAGTGTGTTACTCTCGAGGAAGCTCAATACGTGCTAGCTAAGTTGTACAAAGAAGAATATGGAAACCATTTTGGAGAAAGAGGTTTGGCATGCCGAGCCCACACAACGGGATTTTATTGGCCTTCTATACGAGCCGAACTTTGTTCATAGATGCGAAAAATGTCAAAAGTTCACCCCAGTCTCGCGCTTGTCACCAGAGAGAACTCAATCTCATTATATCTCA
This sequence comes from Zanthoxylum bungeanum, assembly GCA_019454045.1. Taxonomy (NCBI): domain Eukaryota; kingdom Viridiplantae; phylum Streptophyta; class Magnoliopsida; order Sapindales; family Rutaceae; genus Zanthoxylum; species Zanthoxylum bungeanum. The sequence continues at coordinate 99,683 of SKCR01019405.1, read as the reverse complement.
TTGGCTATTCCTGAAGTGGAGTATGGATATTTTGGCAAGCTCCCAACAACCCCAGGCCAGGGAGTCTACATGCTCACGCTCATAGATTACTATTCTAATAGATTGAAGTCGGACCTTTGCCAGACTAAGGGATCAAGAAGTCCAAACCTTCGTCTGGAAGAACATCATCTGTCGATTCAGGCTACCAAGAGAAATACTGACTTATAATGGCTCCCAATTCATCAGCCACTGCTTCTAAGACTTTTGTAGAATGGGGGAATCAAGCTCAGCTTTCTGACTCCACGCTTCCCACAAGCAAATGGACAAGTTGAATCTTCCAACAAGACCATTATCAACACGTTGAAGAAGCGTTTGGAGAAAGCTAAATGGGCATGGTCAGAAGAGCTCTCTGGAACATGTCTTGGCCTCTTCAACTAAAGAGGCTTTATTCCAAGTTGTCTTGGCCTGGAACATGTCTCCTAATTTTATCCACATTTCGTAAGTATTTGTGTCATGTGCTACATGGTGGAAGACACTGTGGTCGATTTACTGCCTAATTTGACCTAGAGTTTGTTATTGAGTTTATTAAAATCATACTCTTTAACAGATTCTGGTCTCACTCCATATACCTCGATAATATCAAAATATTTTTACAATGAAAATAATATACCATTCGAGGCCTCCAGGTATGATTTTCACAAATCAAAGGTCATCATTGCGTCCGGAACGGTAAAAAATGATGGATTAGACACTTCGTTGGTCCAAATCCGACTTAGAGATCGATTTATAAATTTCTAAAACTTCTGGGGATAAAATATAAATTTCAATCACTTTAGGGGGCTCAATGAAATTTACCAGGTATGCTGACGTGTCTGAAACGTGGCCGATGACATGGCAAAAGTGGGACCGGATGCTGACGTGGATGATGATGTGACTGATGATTTGGCGATGATTGTGTGCTAACATGGCGCTGACTGTGTGCTGACATAGTCGTCTTCAATCTCCAGCAGGCGCGTGTGGGCGTGTGGAGCAGTTCCTCCACCGGCGCGTGACGCTTCCTTGGACCTCCGTTCGATCGTCGGAAAATACCACTGTGCTCGTCTCGACGTGAACAAGTTGATGGTATGCTCAAAATTGATTTTTGATAACTTTCCCAAAACCCGAATTTTCAGAACCGAGTTCCGTTCTTTGATTTTACGACCCCCCAAGTATAACCAAAGGCTCTGATACCACTTTTTGTTATTCTCTGATCACTGAAGAGTATTTTGAGGAAAAACCGATTTTATTACTACAAGAATAGACTTTACAAAGTGTTTAAAACTTTACAAAAACCTCACTCTCTCTTACACTCTATAAGCTTTCTTGACTTGAAGCTTAATGTTTAAGATGATTTGAGCTCATAAATAATCTCTCTATTTATAGTAAAATACATGACTCAAAAGTCAACAAAATAACAATGCACCTAAAGTTAATTTGAATGCTTACACCATTTTCAAAACTCCACCTAAAATGCATTGGAGGTTTACAATGGTGGTGGTTGGCAATGCATGCATCACACAACAATGTAGCTAGATCCTTCATTCTATACTTGGATTCGTAACAAAATATCACTTTGCAGTATAAGCGACGATCAATTTTAATGGCAAATTTAATCATGCTAGCTAGCTCCGTCTAGTAATTTGGTTGACGAGATTTTGTTGGCATTTGATTGCAATGCAATGAAAGTGGTTGCATCTTCACTAGGGGTGGCCAAACGAATCAACGAATCGAATTTGTATCGAATCATAAACGAATCGAATCAAAATGTGATGGATTCGTATTCGATTCGTTTATTAAACGAATCCTAATATCATAATTCGTATTCGATTCGTTTATTAAACGAATCGAATACGAATATTCGTTTATTTAGTTTAGTTAATGATATTATTTAATAAAATAATTTAACACACTTGATTTACATTAATTCTTCATAAATATATACATATGAAATATGTAATTAATATATTTACTAAAAATACCTCACCAAATATCAAAAATATTACTTTTTCTATGATAATTAGTTATAATTTCTCGAATCTTAATTAAAATTAACAAGAACTAGTAAATAAAAATAATAAAACGAATCCTAAACGAATAAACGAATCAATGAGCTTAAATTCGTATTCGATTCGTTTAATAAACGAATCGAATCGAATTGACCCATTTATTAAACGAATCCATTTTTTTAAACCCGTATTCGCTTTAAAGCGAATCGAATCGAACGAATAAACGAATCATGACCCAAATTGCCACCCCTAATCTTCACGATGTCTCAAGCTTTGCCCAAATTTGAAAGTGGATATTCTACTCACACTTCAATGAGCCACTTTGTTTTTGGCCGTAAATAGAGCTTTAGTTAGAGGGAGTATCATCCCAACAGCCATTTGAGTGAAGCTCTAAATTAAAAGAGACTTTAATTGTATGTTTGGTAAAACAAATTGTATAGGTTTTTGACCTTAATTGTGAACACTATAATTAATACATGCACAAGAAGTAAGTAGTAGTTATTACATCTTAGTCAAGAACTTTAAAATCGGATCCCCTTCCAAGATTTTGTACCAGATGCGGAATCTCAGTAACGTGTAGGAAACTTTTCTTTCAACAAATAAATATTGTTTAATTTATATTTGGCATTTTGGTAATTAAGTTGACGAGATTTTAGTTTACATTTGGCTACAATACAAGAGTTTGGTGAGATCAAGTTTTTTCTTATCTTAGTAATCTAATTGCAACCAACAATTGCACATTATTAATTCCCCCCTAACTGCAATTTGTGTGTGTATTAAATCTTCTCATATGTGGTAACTCTATAGTCCTATTGTTGATTCTAGATAAGAAACTATAACATGAGTATATATGTACATGTCCAAAACACACAACACTAAGTAAGGACTTACGCTTCAGCAACGGATCGAATTCACGCCATTCAATAAGTTAAGCCTTCTGAGGTCATCCCATCAACTAGGGATGACAATCAAAATTATGATTCGGGATAAAAAAAATCATCTTAAATCCCAACTAGTTTTTGAATTATGATAAAAATTATCTCGAACCCCGAACCGAATGGTTCAAGATCCCGAATCTCAATCAAGATTCAGGGTTTTTAGACTAAATTTAAGGATTCGTGATCTTTTTGTCCCTATCACAACGCGATTTTTCATTCGAAATAAAAATCGTCTTAAATCTCGATTGGAATTTTCATTTGAAACGAAAAATCGTCCCAAATTTCTAACATAATTTTTTTATTCGTAACGATATTTCATCCCAAATTTCATAAAGAAATAGATTCACAGTTTTCTACCAACCATAGCCTTGGGTTCCCCAACTACCTTTTTCTTCACAATTTCAATCTTTTTACGTTACTGATGCATATAGTCATATTACTTGTTAAATCTGAAGCAAGTTGTTCAATCTATCATATTCATAGAGAAAATATACCAACCAAATGTGATATCACATCATTCATATAACAATTCATAATACATCCACGTATGTTAAATATTAAAAAAATAATTAAATAAATAGTGGTTTTGTTTAATACAACTCTTATAGGTTATGTAATTATTTATTGATGATAACACATCACTCACACAATAGTCGTATCAAAGAATTTATATATATTATTGATGGGGATTTCTACAATTAAGATATTCAAACAGTTCGGCAAGGGCAAAGAGGGTACTTACATTTTTGGGAAAATCAGACGGCCAGATGTATGGACCAATTCTCAGTTAGTACGAGAATCTGAGCACCCCTTCCTCGGATCTGGCGCGGATTTCATGGGCCGACAACATCAGAACCGATGCCGACCACTTAGGACCGGCGGATCGGTTTGATGTATCTTACCTCTTGGAACAAGTTGATGAATTCGGATATTTCGGGTCAGGACGGAAACGGCTTGGGAAGCTCGGCAGATCACTTGGCCAACATCTTGAAGACCGACGTGGGTTCAGAGTGGTTGGATTTTTCTCTCCAAAATCAACTTTCACATTCGAAGGGGGATTGTCTCGGGTATATATATATATATATATATGTATGTATGTATGTATGTATGTATGTATGTATGTATGTATGTATATAATCGAAGATAGTTTAGTTTTAAAGGCTGCTGACGTGTTACGGCTTTTAGCGTGAGTTGGATTGGCTATTTGGAAAGGAACTTTTAAAAAATATATAATTAAAACATGCAAGTATATATGTTATTAATTGCAATAAATTCTTACCTTAATTGCAAGAAACTCATAACATGTTGAGTAATATACAAAAAATAATAAATTATATTCTTTATTTTAAAAAAAGAAAAAAAAAATTAGAATTTAGCTTGTCATTTAACCAGTTGAGCGTTATTGTTTTCATTTTTAGAACAATATTGTTAAAAGATGTTACCGAATTAACTTGTTCTCATATCTTCAAAATGCATGGCATATCAAAAAAATAGTGTTAAGGTATCCTGTGTTCGCATCTTATGTCCCCAATGGACGTGATTTGGTGGTGTAGAGTTCGAGATCTCATTTTGAGGTCATGGGTTCGAATTCAGATAGTGTGTTTCTTGTAGGAGTTTGAGATAGCTAGGGGTTTTATCCGCTCCCCCGGAAGGAATGATTTGTCAACGATTCAAAAACAAAAGTGTTGGCATCTTATATATAACATATTGACAATATCTAAAGTTTTTATTGTAATATTGTTTTGTCTTAATGTATTGCGGAAGACTAATGGACACACAAAAGAGAAATATTGATGCATGCAAGTGGCAACAAAAATGTAGCAATATTAGAATTGTACATGTATTGCTTATTATGGATACCACCAGAGACTTTCAAGGAGATAATATATTCTGGCTGATTATGGAAATATTGTAGCTAGCATTGGTGTGATTTCAGTGTTAATATTAGATTTAATATCTTCTTGATAAGATAAGGGAATAAGAAATATATATCTAGTTGATATGACAAGTGAATAAGATTTCCAACTGAAAGATTGTATATGGAATTTCTTAAAGAATTTTTGACCTAAACGATACATTCATATTAATTTTGATGAAAATAAATTACATATATGAAGGGCATTTTCAGTATAACTGTTTATTCATTTTCAAACCCTTGAAATAAGTTGCCAAACAAAAACAAGATGAAGATCAAATAGAACTTAGTCAAGATTCAAGATTTGATAAGACTAGATTACGTGAATATCCTATACTCTTTTTGTGTTTGATTTGTGCGTGTATAAGCATTTAAGAGCTCACCAAGCCTTTGATTTCTATATTTTCATCAAATGTATCAAAATTATAATTTTCTAAATTATGTGAAAAATGATTTATTTGATTATTTTTAAAACATTTGTTGTCCTTATACCATTTCTTAGTATTGATACGAAAAAGATCCTAGGAAAGATTTCTAAACTTCTTATGCTAAATTTTTATTTCTTAAAAATTATGAAATCTTAAACTAAATTTACAAAGTGTGGACCTAAGTGAAAAGAGACTTATTTGATCAGTTTTAAATTCTTTATGTCACTAATTCTATTTCTTATCTTTGATAATAATGGTCTCCTTGCAAAATTTTAAAAATGTTGCGTTAAACTATAAATTTTGATAAGTTTTGAAATTTTGGACTAAAATAAAAGGACTGTAAAGTTTGGTTAAATCAGCTAACCCAGTTCGTCAAATCAGATTGGGTGGTTAAATAGATTTATCGGATTACCTACTTGGTTAATTGATTTTGTGTGTTAAGCCTCATTAACCAATTTATAAGTTTTTCAAAACTTCAAAGTTCGGGACCTAAATAGAAAGTTTTCAAATTTGCCTTGAAAAACAGTGAGTTATAGGTATACCGCTAAGCCAATATAGGTATAGCGATAGTGAAATTACCTACCATCAATGGCGACAAACAATCTCTAAACCCAAGAGGGGGTGAATTGGGTTATCGCCTATAAGTGCGGAATTATAAAATCTTTGCCGATTTTAGCTCTTATTACCAAATAAGCACTTAGGTTAATTTTCTCTATTCCAATTAATAACATATATGCAAGTTTTCTATTCAATAAACATAAACATAAATAAACTTGCAATAAGTAAAAATATAGAGAAATAGAATACGACACCGAGATTTATAGTGGTTCGGCCAAACATGCCTACGTCCACTCCCACAAGCCTCGCTTGAAGATTTCCACTAAAATCGAGTTTTCGTGGTTCACCCGCAACCAAGAGTTTTCTTCAAAGGTGCACTCCAAACCTTTTACAATTTGAGTTTTGTTCGTAGGCTCACTCACAAACTTTTACAACTACCCAGACAATGGGATTTCACAAACCGCAAGTGTTTTTTATAAGAAGATTTAAAACACACTCGGGCACTGATGAGTGGTAAATCTATCACTATTTCTCACTCATTTAACCTAATATTTTGAGCTTTGTGAATATTTTGATGTCTTTTGTATTATTTTGTAGATAAATAAAGTTTCAGGACATTCTGGAGGTGATTTGGAGCAAAACAGTGAAAATTGGAAAAATGGGCATTTTGGTAATTTGGCACGTCGCGACGCCCAAGCCCTTCGCGTCGCGACGCCTAACGTGCACCAAGTCCATGCTAACGTGTGCCGGGTCAACAGGTCAGAATTTGAAAATTTTGACTTTGCTAACGTGCCCCGTGCCACGTGTCACCATCACAGCCAATCTGCTAACGTGCACCGTGCCACGTGTCATCATCCTACGGTGCCGACAATCACCATTGCCACGTGTGCCACGTGTCACTCCACGTCACCGCCACGTCATCATCCACATCACCAGTTGACCAAGTCAAAGTGACCACGTCATCGCCACGTCATCATCAACCAATCACAGCGTGCCACGTGTCACAATCCTACGGTGCCGACACTCCCTTTCGCCACGTCAATGCCACATCATGCCACGTCAGCATAATAATTGAGCTCTTAGCCGCCTTGCCACGTGTCGCCTTATCTCCTTATCAAAATCGCCACGTGTCATCACTAGAGCGTGCCACGCCTAACTGTTCCAGCGTCGCGACGCCCAGAGCCCACCGAGGCCTATAAATTGAGCTCGAGATTTCAGTTTCAGTTGTATCATTCTCTCTCATTTCTTTGATGTAAATAAGGGAGTCTTCTCTCTAGTTTCTTTTAATTTCAGTTTTGTAATTAAATTTTAATTACGTTTTGTAATAATAGTAATTTACTTTCTTTATTTTTACAGTTTTTACTATTCACCATGAGGAGGTAACTTCCCCCTGCTAGGGTGAAAGGTAATTCTTTTACTATTTCTATTTAGATTAATCTCCCTTAAAAATAATATATTCACTATTTAAAATTTGACTTAAAAAGGATACCGCTATATTGGTCGGTTGGTAATTCATTTTAATCTGGTTTAAAACCTGACTAATCAAGGATACCGCCAGATTGGTCGGTTGGTAATTAAATTTTGGTTCCGGCTTTATGGCTGGTTTATTTTGGTTCCGCCTTATGGCTAGATTATGGACAAATATTACCGCCTTAATGGCTGGTTGGACTTAATTTGACTTAATCAAGTTACCGCCTATATGGCTGGTTGGTAATATTATCACAAGTTTATATATTATTTTATGGGAGATATCTAAAATAGTAAATAGTAAAAGTAATTTCTTTTACCTTAGCATTTTATTTTACTTTTCAATTTCTACTTTACCGCATTTTTACTTTCGGTATTTTTACTTTATGTCTTTTATTTTACTAGCCCTAGTTATGTGTTGTAACTAAATTAGTTATCTAGGATTGTGATGAATTTCAATATCACCGGTTTATAAGGGGTTAGATTATAGTTTGGGTAATATAAAGATTTATTTTTTGAGTCTTAATCTTAATGCGTTTTATTAACTGGCCACTAATAAAATTGACAAGGTAAACTCAAAATGAACTAGACATGGGGATTTTAAGTTTAAGACCTTAGACTCAATAGCCCACGATCTTCCTTGATGATAGATAACCCTTTAATAGATTTCCTTACAATGATAGGAATATACCTGTCGGGCGGGGGTAGCCTTAATTGGAACTTAATCTTAATGAATTCAGGTAATTTGGTTGACATAGACATATGGTTCAATTGGGTTATACTGGATATTTGTAGTTGACCATCGGAAGAGTCTTTTACATAATTTAGTGTTCCAGGTTATTAAATCAATATTTTACCCAACTATAAGATAACCACTTCATCTTTAAATAATATTGGAAGAAATCACAACCCTAGATAGTTTTTAATATTGAATTTTCTTAAACCTACTTTCGACAATTTTATTTACTTGCTTTTAAATTTAGAATCGTCACCATTTCACCAAATCAATCAACCTATTAGATACTAGTAATCATTTGACCTCATAAAATTAATAGCTTAGGTATTAAGTCCTCGTGGGATCGATACTTTTTATACTACTTGAACGATACGTACGCGCTGCGTTATACGTGTATGTTTACGCCGGTCAAGTTTTTGGCGCCGTTGCCGGGGACTTATTTATCTTTTACTATTAGTTTAGGGGTTAGATACATTTACTTGTATCTAATTTCTTTTTACTTATCTTTTTTTTTCTTGTGTTTCAGGTTCTCAGAAACTTCATGAGACGAACCAGAAGCTTTGAACTTCGACCGCTTGACCCGGAAATTGAAAGAACCATCAGACAGTTGAGAAGGGAAAGACGAGAAGGCCAAGAAGCTTTAGTCACATGGAACCTGAACCTTTGGAGGTTGCACCACCAATTCTCATTCGAGACAGACCATTCCGGTGGTTGACATACTCATTTCTTGTATTGTACTTTCTACCTTACCAGCAAATGCGGGGGGACATCAAAACATGCATTCAGATGATTCAGCAGTCAGTGCAGTTTGGGGGGAATGCAACTGAAGATCATAATGCCCACATAAGCAACTTCCTGGAAGTTTACGGCACTTTCAATTACAACCGAGAAGCTGAAGAAGCAATGCGACTGCGTGTTTTTCCATACTCCTTGAAGGACAGAGCTAAAGCTTGGCTACATTCACTACTAGCAGGTTCCATCACAACTTGGAACACTTTAGCCACCAAATTTCTTGTAAAGTACTTTCCACCAGCCAAGACTGGAAAGCTGAGGAATGACATCACATCCTTTGTGCAACAAGACTCAGAAACTCTCTACGAAGCTTGGGAAAGGTACAAAGATTTGCTCCGGAAATGTCCTTACCATGAGATTCCAAAATGGCTTCAAATCCAAACATTCTATAATGGACTTTCTTGAATAATGATAACCACAATCGATGCTGCTGTTGGAGGAGCTTTGATGGCAAAATGAGAAGATCAAGCCTATGACCTAATTGAAGAAATGGCCAGCAACAATTCCTTGTGGCCAACAGAAAGGAGCATGATCCAAAGAATTGCAGGAATTTATGAAAGAGGAGCCAATACAGCACTCAACGCCAAGCTGGATCAGATATGCAAATTCATGGAGACTCTTACCACTGGATCCACAAGTTCACCATATGGAGGAGCACCAGAACTAAACCAACTTGAAGAGACGGTGAATTTTGTCAACAATTTCAACAGACAGGGGAACAATCCATATTCCAACACCTACAACCCAGTATAGAGTAATCATCCCAATTTTTCATGGAGCAACAATTCGGAGCAACAGAACTATCCACCACCTGGATTCCAGCAACAGAACAAAGGCCAGGAGCAGGCAAATGAACCAGGAATAGCAGAAGTGCTGACTCAGTTAAAAAGGTACGATGCTATGTTTCAGAGCCAATCTGCTTCCATCAAAGCACTAGAGAATCAAATCGGACAATTGTCCAATGCTCAGAGTTACAGACCGCCAGGTACCCTTCCTAGCAACACATAACCAAATCCAAGGAACATGGGAAAGGAGCAGTGTCATGCCATCATGTTAAAAAGCGGTACTGAAATCAATAAAGATGTTGGAGTCAAGACAACCATTGAAGATGTTCCGAAAGAAGCAGATCAACAGACGAAGGAAAAATAAGAAAAGGAAAAAGAACCAGAAAGAATCATTCCACCTCCACATTTTCCTCAGCGTCTTCAGAAAAACAAACTGGACAAGCAGTTTGCTCGTTTCCTATAGGTGTTCAAAAAGTTGCACATCAACATTCCATTTGCAGAAGCCTTGGAACAAATGTCCAGCTATGTAAAATTCATGAAAGACATTCTTTCACGAAAACGGAGATTGGGAGATTACGAGACAGTAGCATTGACGGAAGAATGCAGCGCCATCATTCAGAGTAAGTTTCCCCCGAAGTTGAAAGATCCTGGCAGTTTCACCATTCCTTGCATCATATGAGAACATAACTTTGGTAAGGCTTTATGTGATTTAGATGCAAGTGTTAACTTGATGCCTTTTTCTATTTTCAAGAAATTGCAGATTGGAGAAACAATGCCCACTTCAGTCTCTCTACAACTTGCTGATAGAACGCTCGTATTTCCAAGAGGCGTAGTTGAGGATGTGCTGGTCGGGGTTGACAAATTCATTTTCCCAGCAGATTTTATTGTCATTGATATGGACGAAGACGCAGACGTGCCAATCATCCTCGGGAGAACCATTCTTGGCTACAGGTCGAACTATTATTGATGTACAAAAAGGAGAATTAACCATGAGGGTACAGGACCAGGAAGTAACATTCAATGTTTTCAAGCCCATGAATTTCCCTGATGATGAAAAGAATGAATGATGTTTCAGACTTGATGTGATACACAGTACCATTCAGAACTCCAATGCAATGCAAAGTTCTACTGACAAACTTAAAACATATCAATTGCCTGTGGAGCTTGAAGATAAAACATCTTTTGCACTAAAAAAGCCAATTCTTGCACTACAAGCAACAGAAGAGAAAAAGTTCCATCAGCTCAACAAATTGGAGGAATTTCACAATCAGCCTTTTGAGGATGCTAATTGTATAAAAAAAAGGCAAAGAAAAGACATGATGAGAAGTTAGTGCGCATACAACTGGAAACAGGGCAGAATGTATTGTTAAACAAATCAAGGGTGAAATTCTTCCCATGGAAGCCAAAATCACGGTGGTCAGGTCCATTGTGATCACCAAAGTTTTACCAGATAGAGCCGTTGAGATACATGATCCTGACTCCAACAAAACTTTCAAGGTTAAAAACAAGCGTGTTAAGTAGTACTGGGGAGAATCATTTGAGCGACAAAAAGAAAGTGTCACACTTTCAGATCCAGCCTAACGATCGAGAAGTCAAGTCTAGCTGACGACTTTAAACTTAGCGATCGCATGGAGGCAACCCATGCAATTTGTGTATATATTGTGATTTGGTGTGATTTAATTTGGTGTGTTTAGTTTTTACAGATTAAGTCATTTCACGATGGAAGAAGCTCTGGCAAATCTTCGCAAGCAATTTCCTTCTCTCCCTCAAAAATCTCTGATGAAAGTCTACAAAGCTCGCTTGGAACGGATGAGGTTACTGATGATCAAAGGTATTCCTACTAACATTCGTTGGATTATTGAAGCACGGGTTCGATTGGCAGGTGAGTCTTCTGACTCTTCTATTTCACATCTGCCTGGTTTAAGAAGGAGCACATATGCTAAAAAGAGAAGAGCCAAAAGAATGTGTGTTTGTTATAAATGTGCTCGTATGTTTTGTGATACTCGTTGTCGCTCTTTAGGAATGGTGTCTAATACCTGCGAAGATAAGATTAATTTCATTAAGGATGGCTTGAGTAAAGAGTCTTTGGATGACATATCTAAAACTCTTGAGACGCATCCCTGTGGATTTGTATATCACGAAATTCGCAGATTACATACACAATTCCAAAAAGAAAGACAACGGTTAAGTCTTGGGAATCTGACTCAAAAAGACCTTGTTTGCCAATTTATAAGAAAATTGGATGGGAAACTTGTCCTTGACGTATAGACGTCAATCAAGCTGTAAATTCCTGTAAATATTATATATCTTTGTCTTTTCCTAATAATTGTGATTTGTTTTGTTGTTTTCTTTTATTTTCTCCGACAGGATCCAGACCTTTTTTACTATCACGATTTATTTTACTGTTTAACTAATAATTGTCATTTGGCAGGTACTAGTGCTATTATTTTACTCACCCTTTTCAGGTATTATAAATTCAACTCATCATTGCACTTTTGAAGACACCCAGAGTAAAACATGGAAGTCACTTCAAGAAGACGAGTTGAAAACATCTGTGTGTTTTGCGGTAGTAGTGTTGGTACTAAACCACAATACGTAGAAGCAGCACAAGAATTGGGTCGAGTCTTAGCTGCAAGAAATATGCACTTAGTATATGGTGGATGCAATCTTGGACTAATGGGGATCGTTTCAAAGGCCGTACAGGAAGGAGGCAGTCATGTTTTGGGAATCATCCCAAAACCCTTGGCAGAGGCAAATCTTATTGGATCTTTAAACAGAGAGGAACTTATTGTGCCAGGTATGTCCGAGCGACTAGTGGAAATGATTAACTGTGCTGATGCTTTTATTGCTTTGCCAGGTGGTTTGGGTACATTGGAGGAAATTTTTATAGTATTATCTTGGCGAACTTGAACATACACCAGAAACCAATTGGGTTGTTTAACGTTGATGGATTTTATGATTTTCTTTGTGTGTTTCTTGATGATGCCCGGAGAAATGGGTTCGTGTCAAAACCTTTGAAATAACTACTCTTTACTGCCAGAACTGCTCCGGATCTAATTGACCAACTCTTAGCTAATGAACCACAAGTTGACCCTATCATTTCAAAGATAAATTGGTCTGAGGACGATCGTGGTAAGAGGCGTCGGATTAATCTGGATCTTAATATTTAATTTCCTGTAGAATTTCAGCTAACCAGATACTATCTTCTAAACTCTTCTTCTATTGTTTAAGACATTGGGGACAATGTCTCATTTAGGTTTGGGGGAGGGAATTAGTTGATTAGTATCTTGTTTTTAGTTGTGTGTTGTTTTTATTTTCAATCCAAATTTTTCGAAAAATACAAAAAAAAAATGAAAAAATGAAAAAACTACAAAAATATTTTGCGTTTTTGTGTTTTTATTTTGACTAAAAAATGTGAAATTTGTAAGAGATAGTTGAGTATGGAGTTTCCACTCCTGATACGTATCTCAAACCCATTTTCAAAACAAGTTAATTTTTGTTTATTTCATTTTAAATTATTTAATTTGTGAATTCTCCATAATACTGACTAAAATGGATCTTCATATACTCAGTTGGCAGGTATTATCAACATGCATAGTAACATACGGTCATGAACTGTAATTGAAAAGTTTGTAATATTCAGTGCTCTAGTTTAACTGGAGGAAGCATCTCAAAAAGTGATGGAGTAAAACAAAACAAAACAAAACAAAAACGTCTGAGATCCTAGTTATTAAGTCTGTAAGGGTGTTTTAACACCTAGTGCCCTAAAGCCAACTGGTTTGGGAGACACTGGCCCAAAGCTCGCTACATAGATTAAAGATGCTGCAAAAATATATATATCTGAAGTCTGAGTAATTAAGTCCGTAGGGGTGTCTTAACACCTGGTGCCATAAAGCCAACAGGTTTGGGAGCCACCGGCCCAAAGCTCGTTACATAGACGGAAGATATTGTATATAAATAAAAAATATATAAAAAATCAAAGAAAAAAATCAGAAAAATCAGAAAAACTATTCCATTGCTACAAAAATGTGTGAATTCTGATAAAACTTTAGGACAAAAATATTACTCTCTTATTAACTGCACTTGTGACTGTTGTGGGCAAAAATGAGTTGTTTAATATTTTGTTGGCTGTGTATATGGAGAATGGTAAATATAATCGGAGAATTTACTTATTCAGTAAATTAGAAAGAAAGAAAACAACAAGTAACTTGGAGTAGAAGTTTCACATGATTAGTCACTAACATCTTTGTTCTCTTTTCTCTTGTCTTTTAGCTTTTGTGTGCATTAGTTTTACTATCTTTTTACTTTAGTAAAATGTTTGTGGGTATCATTGCTGTAAACCCTCACGAGACTACAACTCGTCCACTAGGGACACCTAAGGGTTTAAAGGCTTGTTGCATACGCTAAATGCAACCGTGATCCCTACGAAAGTGGCTTAGTTAAATTTTATTATGTTATTTTACTTTGTATTTTGCTCGAGGACTAGGAAAATGTTAGGTTTGGGGGTGTGATGAGTGGTAAATCTATCACTATTTCCCACTCATTTAATCTAATATTTTGTATAGTTTCTTGAGCTTTGTGAATATTTTGATGTGTTTTGTGTTATTTTGTAGATAAATAAAGTTTCAGGACATTCTGGAGGTGATTTGGAGCAAAACAGTGAAAATTGGAAAAAGGGCATTTTGGTAATTTGGGCGCGTCGGGACGCCTAACGTGCGCCGGGTCAACGGGTCAGAATTTGAAAAGTTTGACTTTGCTAACGTGCACCGTGCCATATGTCACCATCACAGCCGATCTGCTAACGTGCACCGTGCCACGTGTCATCATCATACGGTGCCGACAATCACCATTGCCACGTGTGCCACGTGTCACTCCACATCACCGCCACATCATCATCTGCATCACCAGTTGACCAAGTCAAAGTGCCACGTCATCATCAACCAATCACAGCGTGCCACGTGTCGCAATCCTACAGTGCCGACACTCCCTTTCGCCACGTGTCGCCATATCACTGCCATGTCATGCCACATCAGCATAATAATTAAGCTCTCAGCCGCCTTGCCACGTGTCGCCTTATCTCCTTATCAGAATCGCCACGTGTCATCACCAGATCGTGCCACGCCTAACTGTTCCAGCGTCGCGACGTCCACACCTTGGAGTCGCGACGCCCAGAGTTCTCTCTCATTTCTTTGATGTAAATAGGGAGTCTTCTCTCTAGTTTCTTTTAATTTCAGTTTTGTAATTAAATTTTAATTACGTTTTGTAATAATAGTAATTTACTTTCTTTATTTTTACAGTTTTTATTATTCACCATGAGGAGGTAAGTTCCCCATGCTAGGGTGAAAGGTAATTCTTTTACTATTTCTATTTAGATTAATCTCCATTAAAAATAATAAATTCACTATTAAAATTTGACTTAAAAAGGATACCGCTATATTGGTCGGTTGGTAATTCATTTTAATCTGGTTTAAACCTGACTAATCAAGCATACCGCCATATTGGTCGGTTGGTAATTAAATTTTGGTTCCGGCTTTATGGCAGGTTTATTTTGGTTCTGCCTTTATGGCTGGATTATGGACAAACATTACCGCCTTAATGGCTGGTTGGACTTAATTTGACTTAATCAAGTTACCGCCTATATGGCTGGTTGGTAATATTATCACAAGTTTATATATTATTTTATGGGAGATATCTAAAATAGTAAATAGTTAAAGTAATTTCTTTTACTTTAGCATTTTATTTTTTTTTATTTTACTTTTCAATTTCTACTTTACCGCATTTTTACTTTCGGCATTTTTACTTTATGTCTTTTATTTTACTAACCCTAGTTATGTGTTGTAACTAAATTAGTTATCTAGGATTGTGATGAATTCCAATATCACCGGTTTATAAGGGGTTAGATTATAGTTTGGGTAATATAAAGATTTATTTTTTGAGTCTTAATATTAATGTTTTTTATTAACTGGCCACTAATAAAATTGACTAGGTAAACTTAAAATGAACTAGATATAGGGATTTTAAGTTTAAGACCTTAGACTCAATAGCCCACGATCTTCCTTGAGGATAGATAACCCTTTAATAGATTTCCTTACAGGATATGAATATACCTTTCGGGCAAGGTAGCCTTAATTGGAATTTAATCTTAATGAATTCAGGTAATTTGGTTGACATAGACATATGGTTCAATTGGGTTATACTGGATATTTGTAGTTGACCATCGGAAGAGGCTTTTACATAATTTAGTGTTCCAGGTTAATAAATCAATATTTTACCCAACTATAAGATAACCACTTCATCTTTAAATAATATTGGAAGAAATAACAACCCTAGATAGTTTTTTAATATTGAATTTTCTTAAAACCTACTTTCGAAAATTTTATTTACTTGCTTTTAAATTTAGAATCGTCACCATTTCAACCAAATCAATCAACCTGTTAGATACTAGTAATCATTTGACATCATAAAATTAATAGCTTAGGTATTAAGTCCTCGTGGGATTGATACTTTTTATACTACTTGAACGATACGTACGCTTGCGTTATACGTGTATGTTTAAGCCGGCCAGGCACTCACAAATATTAAGAAGATTGTGTGAGTTGCAAACCCAAGTGTTCTAAGCTCACTACCGAATGATATGAAGGTGTGTGTGTGAGCTTGAGAGTGTTTGATTATGAAGGTGTGATTAACTCTCTAATTTTTTTGCCTTAGAGAAAGTGTATGAAGATTGTATATGATGTCTCTAACTTTGGCAAAATGAGTTGGGGTTCATTTATATAGAAAATGAAAAACATCCCCAACAGACACTGCTGAGACCGGTATGCCGGTCTCCAACGGTAATATAGCTGTTGGGAGAAACCAGCTGTTAGACCGGTATGGTGACCGGTTTGGTCCTTGCCGGTTCCATTAAGGGAACTAGCCGTTTGGAGAATCCAGCCGTTAGACCGGTATGTAGACCGGTTTGGTTTGTGCCGGTTCCAGTAGCCATGCATTCCATAGGTTCACCGGTATGGTGACCGGTATGGGGCTCGCCGGTTCCAGTAAGCATGCAATCCCCAGGACGACCAGATTAAAGACCGGTATGGACACCGGTTTGGTTTGTGCCGGTTCCAGTAGCTTTGCATACATGGGAACTTGACCGGTATGGGCACCAGTATGGAACGGTATGCCGGTCTCTGATCAAAATGTATAATAAGGAAGTTTTAAGGCATTTTGTCATGACCCTAATGCATCTAAATGAATGTGCATGCAATCCTATGAGCTTAGGCACTTGAATATACAATTCACAATACAAATAAACCCATAAGCTAGGACTTAACATAAATTCTTCAATTTGCCGCAAGTCTTCACATTCTCGCTCTTCACTATCGCATACTTCGACAACTTTTTGGAATGTCTCGTTGTTGCGCATCGAAGTCTTTACTCGCGTTGCATCATAAAAATCCAATACGCGACTATGTCGCTAACAATCTCCCCATTTTTGATGATGGCAATCCCTTAAAACTTGTGAGCTTCTGGGAGTCCAAATGTTGATGATTTTGCTCCCCCTCAATGTTAGCTCCCCCTCAATGTGTGATTGTCTTCAAATAGCTCTATAAGACTTGGACAAACACATTAGTACAATTACTCCCCCTTAAACCAAGGGTGAGGGTTATACAAGTTTTAACCTCATTCTCAAATGATTTCTCCCCCTTTGACATTATCAAAAAGTGGAGAAAAAATTTAAATATAAATGAGATACCAGTAGATGTGTGCATTATACCAATTTGAAATATGCATACATACACAATTTAAAGGAAACGCTACCAATGTTTCCGTGAATACGGATTTTACCTTTACCGTTGCGATTCCTCATTTCTTTGAGCCTTTAGGATCAATTTGCAATTCTCTTTATAATCATTCCCAAAGCTCCCCCTACAAAATTATCAATTATATTTTGGTACCCAAACTCTCTTGGGTCCATTGGGGTTAATTTTGACTCCTTGAGGAATCCATGCATTGATAATTACATTCTTGTTCATGCATTCAAAAATTTATGTCCTTTTTCATTACATGCATGACATGTGAAATTTTTATTGATAGCATTTTTAGCATGAGAATCGGATGCCTTAACAAAATAATTTCTCAAAAATTTCCTCTTAACATAAGGCCTATATCATAATCCTTCTCTTTTAAATGCACATTTTTGGGATCCAATGTCCCAATGTGAATTTGCTAACAATGTTTTGCAAATCTATAACTTTTGTATGTAATAAAATATTTTCATTCAAAATAGATTCGCAATTACATGATTTATAGCTAGATGATATATTAGATATGGAATTTTCAAGTTCTAGATTTTTAATTTTTAAACATGAATTTTCATCATTTAAGTAAGCAATCTCTTTTTCATGTTTGGCCTTTAAGCATATCATCTCATTATCTAAAACATGAAATTTATCCATACAAGATGCATGATCATTTTTAATTGTAGCATGCTCATTTTCTACCAATTTTTTTTTTAAGCATATCACACAACTCATTTAAGCCATTAAAAGCGTAAGTAAATCATCATAGTCTTGAGAGTTGTATACCTCTTCTTCTTCACTTTCAAAGGAGAAATCCTCATCCTCGATAGCCATGAATGCTAGATTTGTTCTTTCTTTGGCTTCTTCCTCCTTGGATGAGCTGGAGTCGCTATCGCTCCAAGATGAATTTGTTTTCATTGCCTCTTTCTTAGATTTTTCTTTCATCCTCTTTAATCTGCAATCCATAGCTATATGACCCGGTTTGTTACATTCATAACAAACAATTTTCTTATTTTTTCGCGGTCCTTTTTCTTCGTTCTTATCATCCGATTTTGATTTTCCCTTTTGCTTTACGGATTTGAGGAGCTTCTTGAAGTTCTTGTTTATTTGAGCCAACTCATCATAACTATCACTGTCACTTGAGCTTGAGTTTAACACATGGTTTCGTACAGATGTAACTTCTTTCATCCTAGCGGTCAATATAGAGGCAATAGCCTGATGTTGAGCCCACTCTAAAGGTTGTCTAAACATGTTATGTAATGACTGCTGACTGGCGTTGTCACACGCGTATAACGCAAGCACACGTATCGTTCAAGTAGTATAAAAAGTATCGATCCCACGAGGACTTATAACCTAAGCTATTAATTTATGAAGCCAAATGTTTACGAGTATCTAATGGATTGATTATTTGATTGGGTGGTGACTTTAAAATTAAAACAATTAAGAGAAATAGCCGAAAGTAGATTGAGGAAAAAAAAGTAGATTGAGGAAAATTCAATATTAATAAACTATCCAGGGTTGTGAATCATTCCAATATATTTTTAAAGATGAAGTGGTTATTTTACGTTTGTGTAATATATTAGTTTACTAATCTGGAATACTAAATTCTGCAAAAGCCTATGTCGATGGTCGGATGCAAATACCCAGTGTAACCCAATTAATCATATGTCTATGTCAACCAAGTTACCTGAATTCATTAAGATTAAGTTCCAATTATGGCTACCCCCGCCCGACAGGTATATGTCTATCCTGTAAGGAAATCTATTAAAGGATTATATATCCTCAAGGAAGATCGTAGGCTATTAAGTCTAAGGCTGAAACCTAAAATTCATTTGTCAAGTTTATTTTAAGTTTACCATATCAATCTTATTAATGGCCAGTTAACAAGAATCATTAAGCTTAAGACTTAATAAGTATACATTTATATTACCCAAACTATAAAATAACCCCTTATAAACCGGTGATATTGGAATTCATTACAACCCCAGATAACGGGTTTAGCTACGACACATATTTACGGCTAGTAAAAACTTAAATAAAATAAAAAGACATAAAATAAAGGCGGAAAAGTAAAAGCTGGAAATTAAAAATGTAAAAGTACAATAAAAGAAAATATTGGGGGTTAAATGATTCACTTTTATCACTACTATTTTAGATATCTCCCTTAATATAATATATTAACTTTGCGTGATATTACCAACCAGCCATATATGAGGTATCCTGATTAAGTCAAATTAATAATTAATTACCAACCGAACAACCAGGCGGTATCCTCATTAAGTAAGATTAAAACCAATTTCAATAATTACCAACCGACCATAAGGCGGTATCCTCATTAAGTCAGGTTTTAAATAGTTTATATATTATAATTAAGGGAGATTAATCTAAATATTAGTAATAAAAGCTTTACCTTTAACCCCAGCAAGGGGGAGTTACCTCCTCATTACTGAAAAGTAAAAAACTGAAAAGTAAAGAAAGGAAAGTACTATTGCGTAAAAGTAAATTGCAGAAAGTAAAGACTGAAAAGTAAAGAAAAGAAAGTGAAAATGCGAAAATTAATTACTGAAAGCTGTAAATAAACAAATAAGATACAATCTTCTTAGTATTCTTAAGGAATTACATAGAATAAAGTATGAAATTTACAAATGAAATGACTTGGTATTTATAGGCAAAATTTTGCCTTCACCAATTTCTCCACCAATTTCTCCACTAATTTCTCCACCAAACATGCCACCAAATCCTCCACCAAACATGGGTGGAAGTTTGACAATTTTATTTTTTTAATTTTTTTATTTTATTTTATATTTTGAAAATGATTATAGTAATTACACAAAATATACTGGATTATTCATCAATTTCGGTCTTGCAAAATTCAGAATTAGAAAATATTTAAAACTTCAAAATTGTAGATCTTTGTGTCTTCTTTACTCTGGAACTTGAATCAGATCAATCAGATATCGGATGAAAAAGTTATGTCCAAAATACCAAACTTGCGTAAAATTGGAATTTAGGACTGCACTTCGTGACGCGTATAGTAAATTTCCGTTTTTGCCATTTTTACTCTGGATTTCATCGTTTTAGCCCCGAGTTGATTCCATTAAGTCCTGATACTTTATTTATCTGTAAAAGTATAAAACACATCAAAACGTTCATCAAACCCGATAAATTAAACAAAATATTAGGTAAAAGGGGCGGTAAATATTGATATATTTTCCGCTCATCAACTACATAATCAATGATGATGTCACCATAGGCTCATGCTGTGCAGCAAGAACCTCAGACATGGATGCTATCAAATAGCTATGGGCCTTCTCATCGGCTTTAATATATAAGCATTACGTGCAGCTCTGCCAGTATTAGGTGCTGGCTCAGGAGGACATTCCTCCATTATGACAAACTTAAGGTCTTCACAGACCAATATAGTATTCATGTCACATTTCCATTTAACATAATTATCTCTGGTTAATTTTTCTTATTTTTGAGAATTGAGATAATTGCAGATGACATGGTTGAAAAATAATAAACATGCATTCAATCATTCATTCATCACATATTTGAATTGTCAAATATTTAGGCATAAAATTAAAAATGAAGCATGATCAATATTATTGGGGCAGTTGTGGAACCCCTAGGGTCGGATCGGTGCCCCGCTCAGTGGAAATGGGTCTAACCCATGGATATCAAGTTTGGGTATAATTTTAAATTATTTAACGAAATACTAAATTCCATTACGAGTGTATAGGAAAAAATCGAGACTGAATCGGAGTCTGAAATCTCCAGAATGAGAGAAAACAAAATCAGTGAGTGTAGCGAGTACCCGCGCGCGCCACAGTGACGCGCGCACTGTGCGCGCTACAGTGCGTGCTAAACTATCCTAACAAAATTGATTAGCCTTATTTCAACATTAAGCTATGTGATCAAGCATCTAATACACAAATAAACATAGCTTAGGAGAAGATCAAACATTACCTAATAAGCTTGATGCAAGATCCAATCTACCTATCCTTTGTTGAAATCGTCGGAGAACCTTCAAGGTGTGTAAGCTTGACTTCAAGATCCAACATTGATTTCCAATGCTAGCAAGCTTCACTTCAAGATCTAATCTTAATTTCTCCAAATTGAAATGTTTTAGAGACCTCACAAACTTCTCTAAACACTTCTCTAACTTAGGCTAATCTCTCTAAGAATTTGCTTGTATTTGTACTTGTAATTAAAACCTTCCTAAAGCTTGTTATTTATAGCAAAGCTTCCAACTATTAGGAATCACGTGTAAGTCATTCAGTATTCACTTCAACGACTACCCACATGTCTATACGAGATTCCTTTGCTCATGGTACATCGGGTTAAACTATTGGAACTCCAATTCCAATATACGACATGTGTTGGTCTTCTAGGTTTTAAGAATTCGACCGTATTCTGAAACCAACGACTAGGAATTTCTACTTTAAGAATAGTTTATAATAGTAAGACTATCTCAATTTCGGACCACCTAGTGTCCAGTATTACTAAATGACTATTCTAAGGTCGATATTATTCTCAGCATATTTATACATCAATCTAATATGCATAATGACATTACCATTAATGAGGTTGAAATGAAAATATAATTATTTTGTTAATAAATAATAAAATATAATGGACAATATATTTATTCGGATTGGCGCTTCAAGCACCTATTGGGGCGGATGTGGAACCCCTAAGGTCGGATCGGTGTCCCGCGCAGCAGATTGGGTCTAACCCGTGGATATCAAACATGGGTGTAATTTTAAAATATTTTAAAATATATTAATTTAATGAAACACTATATTCCATTACGAGTGTATAGGAAAAAAATCGAGGCTGAATCAGAATCCGGAAACTCTAGAACGGAGGAAACAAAATTGAATGCGCACGCGCACTATGCATGCAAACTATTTTTTTTTAACATCACCTTCAGCTCTATTTCCAAAGAGCTGAATGAATTAAGGTATTCTACCCTAAATCCTTTCAACCTTCCCTAAACAATTCAAAAACACTCAAAATTAATTTTTAACATCAACACATATTTGTGGGACACAGGAATTGGGCGACGCATGCTGTTCTAGGCTCGCGGCCTAGTTGGGAGTACGGAGTAGCCCGTGGGGGACTAAACCGAAGAATAATGGAGTCGCCACCCGGTGTAAACCGGGAAAATGAGATTTAAGGCCGCACTCACCCCTCGTAAGGGAAGACCTCAAACCGTTGGGTTCGGAATGGTCCCTTACTTATGCCACTTGTAATAAAATGATTTGTGCAATAATCTAACCAAGCCTAAGCAACATATTTCCAAGGATGATTTATCCCTAAGTTCGCATGCATACATCAACAAATTCATCTAAATTTACATGTTACACATATCTGAATTTTCATACAGCCTATTTGCATGTAATCTATGTCTCAATTTGCATACAGATGAATTGACATACGGAAAGCATACAATTTCACATTGGTAGACACAGAAGCGCAAACAAATAACATTCATACAAGCATGCATATTAAGGAAAGAGAATTAAGCGCATGACGGAAATAGATACCTAAAGCGGTACTACAAATGCATAAGGTAAAAAAGAGACAACTATATGCTAAAATAGACATGTCGTGATGTGATGAAAAGGACTCAGTGCAGTGGGTGCGCATTCATGCAGCGTTCGAGAACGCGTTCAAACGGTAAACAGAAGGTTCGCGTTCGTATAGCGTTCGAGAACGCGTTCGAACGGAACCAGACCTGATGCATGATGAACCCAAGAAAATGTGTGCACATTCGCGTAGCGTTCGAGAACGCGTTCGAACGGAACCAGACCTGATTCATACAACACATACATACAAACAAATCCATAATGTAGGACCTCACGTATCCGATTGTACTCATCTCGCATCCAATCGAACATACACTATCTGGCGCGGCAAAGCATCGTGGTAAAGGATTTTAACCTCTCAAAATAGAGGACCTTTAATCGCACTTACTAAGCCCATGCGCAAACAACACAATACATATATAAAGAAGTGAAGACAACGATATCGGACTTTGTGTATCCGATTGAACATATATCACATCCAATCGAATATACATTATCTGGCGCGGCAAAGCATCGTGGTAAAGGATTTTAATCTCTCAAAATAGAGGACCTTTAATCGCAATTACTAAGCCCATGCGCTTTATCTCACAATGCATATAAGAAATAAAAAAAACAATATCTGACTTCGTATTCCCGATTGAACACATCTTACATTCAACCGAATATACATCAACCGGCACGGCAAAGCATCATGGTAAAGGGTTTTAACCCCTCAAAATAGGGGACCTTTAATCCGACTTACTAAGCCCATGCGCTCGATTACATCATTACGCAAACAAATAACATGCAGAAATTAAATAACGAATAATAAACACATCAAAACAACAGAAAATGAAATATGCGCCGTTTACTCAAGTGGTACGTGGAGTTGTATCCCGAGTACAGATCATACTACCGTCCATTCGGAATCGGCTATGAAATTTATGTCCGGGTTTCCATCCTATATACCACAAGAGGCGACACATTTTCCATTTTATTCAAAGCCACAACATGCATCCACAAATGACTCTCATGCGAATAGAATTCAATAAACAATTAAAAGACGAATATAAACTAATAAAAAAGTGTCATCAGGTCTAACCTTTTATGTCCACTCTCGGAAGTACGGTGCACTGTCGTCAGAAAATGGGGGATGCTCCGCAATTCCTCTGGTTCACAGGTTCACGCCTTTCCTCGCTGTTCCACTGCTCAAGCTACTGTTTTGACTCTGATTCGTTACTATTTCTCGCTGCTCTTTCGGTGATGTTTTCTGGTCACTGTTTTGGTCTCGGTTTTGGCACTATTTTTGCGGTTAAATGGTTGCTGTTTAGATGGTGTTAAGGGTTGTATGGGGTTACTGTTTTTGGTGTTTTTGTTGGTGATTAGGGGCCTGTTTTGAGTGTGATTTCGGTGGCTGGTGTTTATGTGTCTCGGCTGTGTGTTTGATTTGTGAGGGTTGTGTATGTGAGTTTGGTTGTGTCAATGAGCTTGGGTGTTTCTTGTGTGAATCAATTAGGGGTTTTGATGTGTGGATGAACTAGGAGAGTTCAAAGGTTGGAATTGGGTTCTTTTTATAGGCAAAGGGCTAGGGTTAAATCTTGCTTGACAAGGAAAGGATTTGGCATTAAAGGTGAGATATGATTTGGTTTCAAACAAGGAAAACATATATTTTAATTGGGGACAAGATTTGGTTAATTAGGAAGTTGAAATATTTAATTTGTGTTGATTAGGCATACAATATTTTAAGTTAGGAATAATATATTTTTAATTAGGAATAATATTGGTTGATTGATTTTAATTAAGCATGATTTTATTTAATGTTTTATTTAATTTGGTATATGATTTAATTAATATTTCATTTAATTTGGTATATGATTTAATTAATATTTTAATGGGCTTTGGTGGGCTAATTGGGCTTGGGTGTGAGGCTAGCAGCAAAACCAGAAATACTGACACCATCCGAATGCCTCTTCGAACGCTACACGAACGCCCGCAATCTGCCTGACGTTCGAACGAAGTAATGAACGCAGCACGAACGAAAATAGTGAACTCGTGAAATGAATCTGATGACATACTTATTCTGAATTTCCCCTTCTGACGTCTGTTTCCCGCGGCCTCCGTGACATAAAAGGTAGTGCCTCTAAATGAGACTCATCATAGGGACTTATGTGCAAAAATGCAGTGCCTACAATATTATAAAACAAAAATCAAGTTTTTCAAAATATCAAATATTTTTACAAAAACATAAAATTATTCTAAATATGTATTTGCGTAAACTTTGAATCAAAAACACAAATCAAATTAAAATCCCACAATGAAATGACTCGTGAACAATTATAGGTCACCCAAAGGTAGTCAAGTGATTCTAGAATGGTAGTCTTAGCTCTAAGCTATTATCTAGAGTTCCAAACTCTAATTTTATGTCTATGTGTTTATACTTCCACTTACAAGCATATTGTGTTTTTACTTCCAAAGCATCCTAACACAATTAATTAGCCTAATTTAAACATTATGTATCTAATACATAATTCATCACTATATGTCTCACTTATGAAAAACATAACTTTTGGAGTAGATCAAACTTACCTAGTGATGAGCGGAAAATATATCAATATTTACCGCCCCTTTTACTTAATATTTTGTATAGTTTCTCGAGTTTTATGAACGTTTTGATGTGTTTTAGTTTATTTTGCAGATAAAATAAAATTGGGACTTAATGAAATCAATCAGGATGAAATGTGGAACAAATAAGGGAAAAAATTGGACTTGACATTTTATTTTTGAAGATTGGAAACTTGAAATTGTGTTCTAACGAAGTACAATTTTGGAAATTCCAACTTTGCGCAATTGTCGTATTTTGGCCATAACATTTTACGCCGATATCAGATTGAGGTGATTCAAGTTCCAGATTAAAGAAGACTCAAAGATCTATAACTTAGAAGTTCATAATATTTTCAAATTCTGAAGTTTCTATGACCGAAATTGATAAAATATTCAGAAGTGTGTTATGTGTAATTATTAAAAAAATGAAAATTGTCAAACTTCATGTTTGGTGGAGAATTTGGTGTCATGCTTGGTGACATTTTGGTGGAGGATTTGGTGCCATGTTTAGTGTCATGTTTGGTGGAGCAATTGGTGGAGAAATTGGGGGAAGCCTTTATATTTGCCTATAAATATCAAGCTAAACTTTGTAAAATTTTCATGCTTTCTTTGGAGGAATTTCTCCATGAAAACCTAAAGGAAACTGTCTTGTATATTTATTTAAGTTTTCTTGTATTTTCTTTTTATTTAACTAATAAAATTTTGTGTGTTTTCATTTACAGCATGAGCAGGTAATCTCATTCTGCCGGGGTGACAAGGTAATACTTTTAATATAATAAATTAGATTAATCTCTCTTATTTTCATTAAAATTTGGATTAATTAGTTACCGCCTATATTGTCGGTTTAGGTAATAATCTTATTACCGCCTATATGATCGGTTGGACTTAATTGAGACAAATGGAATTTCCGCCTTTATGGTCTGGTTAAATATAATTAATTAATCGGTAAACATTGACAATAAGAAAGATTTCTAATTTTAAAATATTAAAAGTGGATCTTTTAACCCCCAGCATTTTCTTTCATTATTATAATTTTACTTTTATTTATTTTCCAGTTATTTTTTATGATGTTTTGTTTAACTAAGTTTTTAGTAATCCTAGGTATGTGTCGTAGTTAATACATAATCTAGGGGTGTGATGAATTTCAATATCACCGGTTTATAAAGTTGGTTATTTTATGTCTTGGGTAATATAAAGGTTTATTTATTGAGTCTTAAGCTTAATGCTTCTTGTTCACTGGCCATTAATAAGATTGATCTGATAAACTTAAAATAAACTTGACGAAGAAATTTTAGGTTTCAACCTTACACTCAATAGCTCACGATCTCACCCCGGGGCATGGTGACCCTTAGGTAGATTTTCTTATAGGATAGACATATACCTGTCGGGTGGGGGTAGCCATAATTGGAATTTATTCTTAATGAATTCAGGTAACTTGGTTAATATAGACATATGATTAATTGGGTTATTTGGGTGTTTGCATCTGACTATCGACAGAGGCTTTTGCATAATTTCGTGTTCCAAGTTAATAAATATATATATTGCAGAAACATGAGATAACCACTTCATCTTTAAAAGATATTGGAAGGATTCACAACCCTAGATAGTTTATAATAATGAATTTTTCTTTAATTTACTTTCGCACTGTTTTATTAACTTGTTTTAGCAAAAATCACCATCCAATCAACAAACCAATCTATTAGGTACTTGTAAACATTTAACTTCATAAATTTATAGCTAAGGTATTAAGTCCTCGTGGGATCGATATATTTTATACTACTTGAACGATACGTGCACTTGCGTTACATGAGTGATTTCACCGATCACCTAGCAAGGTTGATTCAAAGATCCAATCTACTTCTCCTTGTTAAAATATTATGGAGAAATTCCAAAGTTAGCAAGCTTGACTCCAAGATCCAATCTTGATTCCAATGCTAGCAAGCTTCACTCCAAGACCCAATCTTGATTTCTCATAATTGAAATGTTGTAGAGATCTCACAAAGCTTCTCTAAAAATTTCTATAACTTAGGCTAATTTCTCTAATTCGTGCTTGTATATAGCTTTCTCAAGCTTGATTAACACATTCCTAAAGCTTGCTATTTATAGCAAAACTTAGGTAATTTTAATTAATAAAAGTTGTAATCAACTTTTAGGTGGGCTTAATCTAATTTGTCCAAATATGTATAATTATGTGTGATGAATCTACATTGTCTACCACTTTGATTTAATCCAATTAAATTAAGACAATGATTAGGAAATGGATTAGTTAAATGTTTGTCACTTTGATTTAATCCAATTAAATCAAGTCAAAACCACATTTTATTACATACTTACAATTACCATAATATCCTCAAATGGTAGAGATAATTATGATTTTACTTTTAAGCCCTTGTGTAATTATTAAATTAATCCAATTAGGTCAAAGTAAATAATCAATGTTATCCAATAACACTTGATTATCTTAGTTTATAATTATAATCTCGAATATTATCTTTTATCAAAATTAATCGGCTACCCAAGTTCTCAACGAGTACACTTCATATTGGGACTCTCTAAGTTCAGACATGTTCGTTATATAAGGCTAGCTAATATGTACGTAATTTGGCCACCTCTGAATTCACGAAGAACACGAACAACCTTTCTGAACTATACAAGTCGAGATCATCACATATGTTTAACAATCTCTCCGTCGTAGGCTATCTGAGTTGTGCTTAGGAAACATAGAATACATCGTCAAGTTTCTGAGGCGCACATCTCATGTCGACATATCCATGATTCTTCATAACTGATGCAATCCACCATAGTTGATCGACTTTAGCCAAGACTTTAAGAATCGTGACTTTACTCACATGAATACTTAAACCAATTATAGTACACATATGGGCCGACGGATCCTATTTTGCTTCGTACTTGATTACTAAGTGCATCGATGCACACCCAACGAACATCTAGAGGCCAGACCATGAAAGGTTTCTGACATACATGGCAGCAAAGTGTGGAGGATCTCACGCAAAATTATAGATATCCTATAGTCAAAGGATTAAAAATGCTACTCGACTCGAGGAGATTCCTATTGACGGTGGTGTGTACTTCCAACTATTAGGAATCACCCGTGAGTCATTCAGTATTCGGTCCAACCAATACCCACACGTCTATACGAGTTTCCAAAACTCATGGTACATCGGGTTAAACCATTGTAACTTCAATCCCAATATACTACATATGCTAGTCTTCTAGGTTATAGGAATTCGACCTATTTCAAAACCAATGACTAGGAATATATATACTTTAAGAATAATTACAATAGTAATACTTATCCCAATATCGGACCACCTAGTATCCAGTATTACTACAAGACTATTCTAAGGTCGATGTCATTCTTAGCATATTTATGCATCAATCTAATACGCATAATGAAAATACCATTAATAAGGTATAAAATGAAGATATAGTTATTTTATTAATAAATAATAAAATGTAAAATTGGATTGGCACTCCAAGCACCAATTCCAACAAACTCCCACTTGCTTAGTGCCAATCAGGATGGTACCACAATCTCATCTCCTTCACATGTTTATCGAATAACTTATGAGGTAATGCATTTGTAAACGAGTCTGCTATGTTGTCTAGTCCTTGAACCTTCAAGACCATTATGTCTTTTCATTCAATTATCTCTCTAATTATGCAGTATTTCTTTTCCATGTGTTTAGACCCGGAATGCGCTCTCGGCTCATTAGCATGTGCAATGGCTTTGATATTATCACAGTACAATATGATCGAATCCGCAATACTAGGTATAACACCAAGTTCTGTGATAAAATTTCTAATCCATACAGCTTTTTTAGCAGCTTCTGAAGCCACTATAAATTCCGTCTTAGTGGTGGAATCAACTGTTGAGCCTTTCTTTGAACATCGCCAATTAACCACACCACCATTAAAGGTAAGTACGTAACCTTATGTAGATTTTCTATCATCCGGATCTCCCTAGAAGTTGGAGTCTATATAACCATTGAATAGTATCTCATTTTCTCCATATATCAGAAACTTATCCCTAATACCCTTAAGATATTTTAGGATATGTTTCACGGCTGTCCAATGATCATTACCTGGATCAGATTGATATCGAATGGTCATATTGATGCCGAAACTGATGTCAGGTTTAGTACATAGCATAACATACATTATGTTTCCAATACAAGAAGCATATGGCATGATAGAAATTCTAACCTTCTCTTCTTCAGTCTGAGGTGCCATTTTCTTCGAAAGATGTATATCATATCGGAAAGGTATATTTTTTACCTTCCAGTTGGTAAAACTGTATATTCTAACATCTTATCTATGTACATCGATTGCGACAACTTTATAAGCTTCCTAACTCTATCCCGGTAGAGCTTTATACCTAGTATATAAGAAGCTTCACCCATATCTTTCATGGAGAAGTTCTTGTAAATGTAGACTTTAACATTTTGCATCAATTATATATCATTTCCTATTATAAGGATGTCATCTACATACAATACTAAGAAAACTGTCATGCTCCCGTTCACTTTCTTATAAACACATGGTTCTTCCTCGTTCTTGATGAATCCAGATATTCTAATTATTTCATCAAAATGACGATTCCAGCTCCGGGATGCCTGTTAAGTCCATAAATAGACTTTCGGAGCTTACAAACCAAGTTTGAAGTCTCACTGGATATGAAAACCTCAGGTTGTTCTATATAGATATCCACCTCAAGGAATCTATTTAGGAAAGTGGTTTTCACATCCATCTGCCATATCTTATAGTCGTGATATGCAACAATGGCTAAAAGAATCCTAATGGATTTTAGCATGGCTACTGGTGAAAAGTTTCCTCATAGTCAATCCTAGGATGTTGAGTGTAACCTTTCGCTACCAGTCGGGCCTTAATGGTTTCCACCTTTCCATCGGGCCCACGCTTCCTTTTGTAAACCCATTTACATCCTATATGTTTAACTCCTTTAGGAAGTTCAAATAAGTCCTAGACTTGATTGTCATGCATAGAATCCATCTCGGATTTCATGGCTTTCTGCCATTTTACCAAATCGATATCCAATATCGCTTCCTTATACGTAGTCGGATTTGTTTCCTCCAATAGGGAAACATCAAGGCTCGCATCAGATGTTAAAAATAATATCTCACGAGGCTTTGATATTCTATTCGACTTACGTAGAACTTGTGTTGTAGATCCTTCTCCTAATTGGATCTATGGTTCCATCTCAGGTTCCTTAATATTGGGATCAAACTCATCAAGTTCAATCTCTCTACAATTCCCACTTTCTCTCAAAAATTGCTTTTCAAGAAAAGTGACAAAACGAACAACAAATACATTTCGTTGCTCGGAATCATAGAATTGATATCCCATGGAATTATCAGGATATCCAACGAACCTATATTTATACCATCTGGGTGCTAGTTTATCTTGCTGCACAACTCTAATGTATGCAGGACAACCTCAAATCTTTAAATGCCTAAGACTTGGATTTCTACCGAACCATATCTGATAGAGGGTCGTAGAAACAGTTTTCGATGAAACTCTATTAAGTATGTGGGCAGCAGTAAGTAAAGTGTAAGCCTAAAGGTAATAAGGAAGATCTGTTTAGCTCATCATTGTTCGCATCATATCCAATAAAGTACGGTTTCTACGCTCAGACACATCATTGTATTGACGTGTTCCTGGTGGGCTATATTGGGCAAGAATTCCATTATCCCTTAAAATAATTTCTGAATTTTTCACTCATGTATTCACCGCCTCTATCTGATCTAAGGCACTTGATGAATTTACTGATTTATTTTCTACTCTGTTTCAGAATATTTTAAACTTGTCAAATGTTTCTGATTTATGTCTCATCTAATAGACATATCCATATCTAGACTTATCATCTGTGAAAGTCATGAAATATGTTGAACCATTATGAGCGGCATGATTTAACGGACCACTCACATTGCTGTGTATTAGCTCCAATAAATCTCCAGCACGGTGTCCAACACCAAGAAATGTGGCCTTTGTCATCTTCTCTTGGATGCATGACTCACAAATTGAATAAGAATCTAAGTTAAGATTTTCAATCAAACCATCATTTACCAATTTAGATAGATGCATAACATCTATGTGGACCAATCTCATATTCCATAATTCAGTATTATTTAATTCAGATTTCATACTTGTATTTTCCTTTACATTAAAGACATCTCTATATGTTTCTAAATATAGTGACCGTTTGATAAAGAACATTCACATTCACATTCACATTTTAATAAATTATCTTTATCATATAAACATAAAGTTTCATCCTTAATGTTTATTTTATATCCCCATTTATCTAAAATTGGCAGTAATATTATTTGTCTGATAAGTGAGGGTACATAATAACAGTCTTGTAATTTAATTTACAACCATTGGAGAGATCTAAAACAATCGTTCCTACGGCTTTAACATCCAATGTCTTGTCATTTCAAACTCTAAGCTGGATCTCCCCTTTATTCAGCCTTCTTTTTACCCTCATTACCTGCATAGAGTTGCAAATATGAGTAGGACTGCCGGTGTCCAACATTCATCCACTATTTGTATTTAAGGCTAATGAGATGTTAATAATTATAAAAATATAAAGCGTACATGAGGACATTGATCACGAGCTATTTAGACATTAATCACGAGCTATTAGACATTGATCACGAGCTATTTGTGATTTTGTTCCTTTGCGCTTCTTGGAGTTCTTTTTTGCCATATTTTTCCCCATCTTTATTTTCTTTGACTTCCCATAAGTCTTTGAAGAGCCATCTCCACCATGGAGGTACAATGTGGGGTTGTCTTTCCTCAAATTATGCTTCATTGTACGTAACATATTATGAAGTTCTTCATAGCTAGCTTGTATCGAGTGCATATGGAAGCTTAATACGAAGCCAGCATAAGAACCAGACAAAGAAGATATAATCAAATTATGGTCCAGCCGTTCATCAATCACAATGCTCTGTCATTCCAAGTATCGAATTTGGTCGATCATGTTCAAAACATGAATGTTGATAGCTCTTTCATCCTTGAGTTCAACACAGAATAATTCCATAGACCTTCGATAAAGTTCGATCTCTTGATTTGCCTCGAACAACTCCTTGAGTGTTCGCATAATGCTTCAAGTAAATGATACTTCAATGTCTTGTCTCAGTAAATCTAGAATCATCGATCCCAAAATGTAGGATTTCACCTTAAGATTATGATCATTCCATCTATTAAAAGTTTCTCGCTCTTCTGGAGTGGAGTCAGGATCGATTGGCAGTGGATTGACAGTTACATAAGTCAACTTTTCAAACTCCAAGACAATGCGTATGTTCATTTTCCATTCTAAATAGTTCTCGGCTCCTTTTAGTTTATTTGTATCCAAAAGTCTCATCAATGAATTAGCGGCAGCCATATATAAGACAATATTTTAAATAGTAGCAGAATAATTTCATTTCAAAATAATAACACTAATTGATTATGGAATTTTAAATCTATTAGTGTCATCTCACTACTTTACGTAATTATGTAATCTCTATTAATGGAAAAATAGAAATTTGACTATCAAAATTTCATAGCGGGAAGTGGATCCCATGACATTTACTCCAGCCTCACACTAATGACGGTATTGGCTTTTATAAACTCATTAGGTAGACCTTCTGGATCAATCACTTCATGTGACTCCTAGTTTGGTCCTGAACCATTTCATATCCTCACACTAATGACGATATTGGATTAAGACGTGTTTTAGGTGTATATTTGTCAATTTGCACTAATGAGCTTCGTATGTACACCCTCACACTAATGATAATATTGGGTGACTGCGTTAACTCATCACGCTACATCCAATATTTTACCGTAACGACCTAAGTTCTGAGAACTTATACCCTCACACTAATGACGATCTTGGATATAAGTAGTAAGAACTCATTCATCTCCGTATTGACAAGACGGACCTTCTAATAATGCTCCAACATTACTAAGACTATTACCTAAAATAAAGTAATCACCTAATCATGAGAGATTTATGAAAATCAAGTCACTAATTTAATTAGGTCAAAATTTTAAATTTAAAACATGCTTTACATATCCAATATTTCTTATGCATAATTAAATTAAAATACAGAGGCATAGATTCGAATACATGTCTAATATGCAACATGTGTTATGTGGTTAAGTCTTGCTACTGATACCATTCTGTTGGGGCGAATGTTGAACCCCTAAGATCGGATCGGTGTCCCGCACAGCGGAAGTGGGTCTAACTCGTGGATATCAAGCATGGGTGTAATTTTAAAATATTTTAATTATTGAAATATTATATTCCGTTACGAGTGTATAGGAAAACAATCGGGGTTGAATCGGAGTCTGGAAACTCTAAAACGGGAGGAAATAAAATTGAGTGTGCGCTCGCGCTACAGCACGCACTGTGCGTGCGAACTATTTTTTGTTTTAAACATCACCTTCAGCTCTATTCCAGAGAGCTGAAGTAATTAGAGTATTCTACCCTAAATCCTTTCAACCTTCCCTAAACACTTCAAAAACACCCAAAATTAATTTTTAACATCAAAACCAACATCAACACATGTTATAAAATAAAAATCAAGTTTTTCAAAATATCAAATATTTTTACAAAAACATAAATTTATTCTAAATACACATTTGCGTAAATTTTGAATCCAAAACACAAACCAAATTAGAATCCAACAATGAAGTGACTCATGAATAATTATAGGTCACCCAAAGGTGGCCAAGTGATTATAAAATGGTAGCTTTAAATCTAAGTTATTATCTAGAGTTCCAAACTCTAATTTTATGTCTATTTATAACTTCCAATTACAAGCATATTGTGTTTATACTTCCAAAGTATCCTAACACAATTAATTAGCCTAATTTCAACATTATGTATCTAACTATTGATGGTGGTGTGTACTTCCAACTATTAGGAATCACCTGTGAGTCATTCAGT
This sequence comes from Zanthoxylum bungeanum, assembly GCA_019454045.1. Lineage (NCBI taxonomy): Eukaryota > Viridiplantae > Streptophyta > Magnoliopsida > Sapindales > Rutaceae > Zanthoxylum > Zanthoxylum bungeanum. Next base: position 65,102 of record SKCR01019405.1, on the reverse strand, counting down.
ATTCGGTCCAACCAATACCCACACGTTTATACGAGTTTCCAAAACCCATGGTACATCGGGTTAAACCATTGGAACTTCAATTCCAATATACGACATGTTCTAGTCTTCTAGGTTATAGGAATTCGACCGTATTCCAAAACCAATGATTAGGAATATATATACTTTAAGAATAATTTATAATAGTAATACTTATCTCAATATCGGATCATCCAGTGTCCAGTATTACTACAAGACTATTCTAAGGTCGATGTCATGCTTAACATATCTATACATCAATCTAATACACATAATGACAATACCATTAATAAGGTATGAAATGAAAATGTAGTTATTTTATTAATAAATAATAAAATATATAATTCGGATTGGTACTCCAAGCACCAACTCTAACACATATAATAAAATATGGTAAGCAAATACTGTTTGAATTCATAAATAAATTACAGCAATAATCAGATAACACTTTGAATAATATAGAGCATGCCTCAAATGGGCATGGCCTCAAAAAGGCTTGGCTAGACATGGCCATGGTGGGCCGGATATAATGTAAAATGTTTGGTCGGACTTACCGGAAGTCTGGATGGATGTATTGTGTAACCCAGAAGCGCAAAATCACAATAACAGCAGGTAAAATAACATTGTAGCATGATTACATAAATAAAATGGCATAATAAACAATAAGTGACCGTATGGCTACACTACACATGCACAAAAGGGTAAATCTAGGCAGCAACGAGGTAACAATAACAAACATGAAATAAGTCATAACAAAGTAGTAAAAATTACTAACACAAGTATGTGAATTGAACATGTCAGAATACATATCTTTCCAGACTGGCTTCGAATGAGCACTTAAAGTCTGGACATGTTCATCAATGTCCGGCCAGATGTATGATGAGTCCGGCTGGATATCCTTCGTGGATTAGAAAGTGAACAAGAACATGCATACAAGTAAAAGGAAGAACATGTATAATAATAAACTAAACAATGGAGTAAACAATTCCATGCGAATTATTATTCAATGACAAACTGAAAGTAAACATGAAGAAGTGAAATATTAAATCAGTGATGTGGCCTGATAAAGTGTGTACATGTCCGGCCGGACGTGTATCATGTCTGTGTAGGCATTGCGTTTTTGCATGTGAAACCCGATGATGAGCCTCATTAGGAGGCACTACCTTTTAAGTTGCGGAAACCGCGGGAAACGGATGTCGAAAGGGAAGAGTCAAGAATTGACTCATGATCGGATTAAATTCGCTAGATTAGCTTCGGGTTACTTGTTGGATTTCCGTTTAAAAATTTATTCTCGGCCCAAAACCCTGCCAACCGCTTAACCTTGGCCCAAAACCCATGCAACCCACACGCCCAAGCCCACTTAAGACACATCCAAATTAATTAAATATATATTTAACACATGTGTAATTAAATAAAACAAATAAAATCAAAATAATCACCTACCAAAATAATAAAATACTTACACAAATTAAAGAAATCTCATGCCTAAACAAGACAATTCAAATATTTTAGCTTCCTAATTTGAACCAATCTTGTCTCCAATCAATATTAGGATTTCCTTGTTTGACACTAAATCATATCCTAATTAAATGCACCAAATCCCTTCCTTGTCAAGCAAGGATAAACCCTAGCCCTTGTCTATATAAGAAACCCAAAACCAAGACATTCATCTCCTCTCACTCACGGCAAAAACCACAACAATAAATCCTAAGAACCGCACACCTCTCTCTTTCGCTCATCTTTCTCCCTCTCATTCACCAAACACAAAACAAATAAACAAACCCTTAACAGCCACCTAACCCTCATGTTGCACTCCACTCACGCACTCACAAAACACACACACTCGCCTCACTTGACACGTCCAACACCACGCTCACTCACCACTCAAACACAACAAGCCACACAAATCCACTCACGAGCAAATGACACACTCACAACCCCCATCCACGTTCACAGCCTTTCACGCATAGCCACCTGCCACCTTTAATTCACGCACATAACTCTGCACTTAATCTCCACGCATAAAGCCCTCCACTAAAGAAGCCACCGACCGAATCAATAGAAACACGTCCCTAGCCTGCCCATTCACGCAACAACCAATAAACCCCCCCTAAAAATCATACAAACCAGCCCTCATTCTGACCCTAGAATTCACGTGGATCACCCCTCATTCCGCCTCTCTTATTCACGCATACATACCCTAAAACAGCTGCATCACACAAACCCACTACACGCCCAACACTATCCTCTAAAACTGCCCAAAACAGTCCCCGAATTAGCCTTAAAACAGTCCACAAATTGCCTAAAACAGTGACAAAAATAGTGACCAGAAAAAACAGCAGTAAAACAGCAGCAAAACGGAGTCAAAACAGTAGCTTGAGCAGTGAAACAGCGAAGAAAGACGTAGACCAGTGAACCAGAAAAGTTACAGAGTGATAGCCCTTCCGACAGACTTGTAACGCGCTTCCAAAAGTCGACATAAAATGTTAGACCTGAGGGTATTTTTCACATCAATTTTCATTCATATTTTTATTGTTTACTGAGTTTCGTTTGCATGATTATTGTGGAGTGATGTATGTTGTGGCCCTTGAATAAAATGAAAAATGTGTCGCCTCTCGTGGTATCTAGGATGGAAACCCGGACATAAATTTCATAGCTGATTCTGAATGGACGGTAGTATGATCTGTATTCGGGATACAACTCCACGTACCACTTGAGTAAACAGCGCATATTTTGTTTTATGTTGTTTTGATGTGTTTATTATTCGTTATTTAATTTCTGCATGTTATTCGTTTGTGTAATGATGTGATCGAGCGCATGGGCTTAGTAAGTTGGATTAAAGGTCCCCTATTTTGAGGGGTTAAAATCCTTTACCACGATGCTTTGCCGCGCCGGTTGATGTATATTCGGTTGAATGTAAGATGTGTTCAATCGGGTATACGAAGTCCGATATTGTTGTCTTTTTTTTATATGCATTATGTGATCAAGCGCATGGGTTTAGTAAGTTGGATTAAAGGTCCCCTATTTTGAAGGGTTAAAACCCTTTACCACGATGCTTTGCCGCGCCAGTTGATGTATATTCGGTTGAATGTAAGATGTGTTCAATCGGGTATACGAAGTCCGATATTGTTGTCTTTTTTTTATATGCATTATGTGATCGAGCGCATGGGTTTAGTAAATTGGATTAAAGGTCCCCTATTTTGAGGAGTTAAAACCCTTTACCACGATGTTTTGCCGCGCCGGTTGATGTATCTTCGGTTGAATGTAAGATGTGTTCAATCGGGTATACGAAGTCTGATATTGTTGTCTTTATTTTTTATATGCATGATGTGATCGAGCGCATGGGCTTAGTAAGTTGGATTAAAGGTCCCCTATTTTGAGGGGTTAAAATCCTTTACCACGATGCTTTGCCGCGCCGGTTGATGTATATTCGGTTGAATGTAAGATGTGTTCAATTGGATATACGAAGTCTGATATTGTTGTCTTTATTTATATATGCACTATGATGTGATGCGCATGGGCTTAGTAAGTTGGATTAAAGGTCCTCCATTTCGAGGGGTTAAAAAACCTTTACCACGATACTTCGCCGTGCCTTTTAGCCCGTTATTATTTATTAGGTGTCATCTATTTATTCTTTCATGTATGTGTCATGTTGTTTACTGCATTTTGGAGGTCACTGCTGTAACCCCGTTCGAACGCGTTTCAGAACGCCGCACGAACGCATCTGTCTACTCCCGTTTGAACGTGTTGTCAAACGTTATACGAACGAGAACCTTTTGTTTACCGTTCGAACGCGTTTTCGAACGCTGCACGAACGCGCATACACTGAACTGAGTCCTTTTCATCACATGTCATGCATAATTGTTTCTTAGGTGATTTCTCTTGTATCATGTAATCAATCATACTATTTGAATTCCTGCATTTATTTATTTGATGTGTTCATGAGATGGTATTCAAGCATGATTAGGCTGTTAGTATGCTATTTGGTTCTTAAGCATGATTTAGCCCATTAGTTGTTCATTTTCAAGCATGATTAGTCATTTATTTTGTGTTGGGAATTCGCATTATGTTTAGTTTTGTTCTTTATTTTCCGCATTATATAATTGAGGTATGTCATGAGATTATTGTATGATATTGTCGTTATAATGGTTTATTGTATGCATGCGAACTTATGAGTAAATCATCCTTGGAAATATGTTGCTTAGGCTTGGTTAGATTATTGCACAAATCATTTTATTACAAATGGCATGAGAAAGGGACCATTCTGAACCCAACGGTTTGAGGTCTTCCCTTGCGAGGGGTGAGTGCGGCCTTAAATCTTTGTCCCGGTTCACACCGGGTGGCGACTCCATTATTTCTCTGGTTTAGTCCCCTGTGGGCTACTCTGTACTCCCAACTAGGCCGCGAGCCTAGAACAGCATGCGTCGCCCAGTTCCTGTGTTCCCACAGTCTGGCCAGAGAATTGTGTCTAAACAGAATCTCAAAAATACGTAGAAATAAAATGAGGCCCTCGGTTCGTACATTTTTTTCTTATTGTGGCTCAGAAAACACCTCAGATCAGGTTGAAGGGAACTCCAAGGAATTGATGTTTGTACTTTTATTGCTAGAGTATTAGTTTCTCTTTTTCAGCCTTTTTTCTTCCAAAAATCCTCTTTCCATATTAGCTCCCCAAACACTTAAAAAATCTTCCCCTTTTATAGTGAAACGGAGGGGGGCTGAGAATAGAAGGGGGAGCAAAATCCCTCATTCCCCTCTAATTTGTCCCGAGTGATTGGCAATCAAAACGTCAGACACAGTTTGAACCATATCCGGCTGGATTTAGGGTTTGGGATGTATATCCGACCGGACGTAATCAAGCCTGTAATTCCAACTATTTGAATTTTGCATGTGTGCTGACAGTTTGATACATGTCCGACCGGATGTTAAATTTGAATTGTATATCCGATCAGACATAATTAGGTTCATTAACTTCAGTAACTGATAATTTGCTCGTTTAATGATAGTAGTGTTATGTCCGGTCGGATTTAGGATTTTTTTAAAGGAATGTTCGACCGGATTTATTGGCTAGAGAAAAGGTAGGGCGGACATAGGTGATGTCCGGCTGGTTTTTGGCCATATTCCCCGGAGTTCCTTTCCTTTCTATCGTTCATCCTTACAATTTCCTAATTTTCAGAGGTGTCTCCGTAAGAGACTTATCATCAGGTTATGTGTAAAAATACAGTGTCTACAGTCACTTAAAAACACCTTCAATCAGTATTAAAAAATACATAAAAAAATCCACCGGAATCAATTATTATGTTTTTAAAATACAACAAAAACAAGAGAATTCAATTAAGTTCTCATCCATTTATTACTCATAATACAAAATTTTACACTTCAATGCAATAATGCTATTAAATTTCACACTTCAATCATTAATCATATATCTAAACATGATTACCAAATGGCATACACATCAAAAAAACAATTATGGTAACAATAAATTGGGAAATATTAAAGCAAGAATAATGCGAATTTGGGAATCAATAAACATAAAGACTTCAAAATTCTAAGGAATTAAATTGATTTTGATTGATGAAAAGGTAATAACAAGCTTATGAATAGATAGCATAAAGCCTCGCAAAGCCCGTTGTTTAGAAGAAAAGAAAATATAAAAGTGTTATGAATATTTGATGAATCATATTTATGAATGTATCCTAGATTCTTCCCATTGCTTTTCCAACTTATCATCTCCATGCCTTCTCTCATTATTTTCATAAATTAAGGATTATTATTTTTTTTATATTTATGATTTATTATTTACTACTTAAGAGTGATATACCTATAAAATAAGGGTTTTACCTCGTATTTTTACAATTGAGAACTATCAATAATAATAATAAAAAAAAATGACTTCATATGATTAAAGAAAATACGTTACATATTTAATGATGTTTGCAAATGAGCACGCAACACTTGCAAAAGGAGATTAGTGAGATTATTAAGAGTAAAACCTTCTATCGCGGGTAGGGTTGGCAAAACGAATCAACGAATCGAATTTGTATCGAATCCTAAACGAATCGAATCGAAATATGATGGATTCGTATTCGATTCGTTTATTAAACGAATCCTAATATCAGAATTCGTATTCAATTCGTTTATTAAACGAATCGAATACGAATATTCGTTTAGTCATGATATTATTTAATATCATAATTTACTATAGTTGATTTACATTAATTCTTCATAAATATATACATATAAAATATGTAATTAATATATTTATTAAAAATATCTCACCAAATATTGAAAATATTATTTTTTTCTATGGTAATTAGCCATAATTTCTAGAATCTTAATTGAAAAATAACAATAACTAGTAAAAAAAATAATAAAACGAATCCTAAACGAATCCATGAGCTTAAATTCGTATTTGATTCGTTTAATAAACGAATCGAATCGAATTGACCCATTTATTAAACAAATCCATTTTTTCAAATCCGTATTCACTTTAAAGCGAATCGAATCGAACGAATAAACGAATCCTGACCCAAATTACCACCCCTAATCGTGAGTAATTCTCGTTGTCCCCCTTTTTTTTTTTTTTAAATATTCGAACTTCCATTCTTCAAAAACATATAAAATCTTTATTATTTCAAATTCTTATTTTAAAAAAAAAAAAAATCACTGAACTCACCTGATAATTATTGGCCTTTAGCCCCTCATTTACAGAAGTCCCCATAAATATTTTATTACTATTACTATTTTTTTTAAGATATAAATAGATCTTGTTCATTGCTTATTCAGATCAAATCCAAAACAAAATTACGTAAAACAGAAGCAAATACTCAGATCTTAAGCAAACACAGTTCCACTTTCTTAATTTTAATTTTTTTTTCCCCTCTCTGTCTCAATTCGATTTTAGCAGGTACATATACTGGGTTACAATCTTTATTATTTCTTGTTAATAAATTTCAGTTTATTAAAGTTTTTTAGATCGTGGGTATTTTAGTTTGTTCAAGCTTTATTTGATATGATATGGGATTCATTCAGATCCATTATTGATTTCGTGTCTTTTTAAGCTCTTCATCGATAGATCTAATGTTCAATTGCCATCGTTTGAATTTACTTCTACCCAATTTAATTTAATTGTATTTTGGAACTTCGATTAAGACTTCTGTTGCTAGATTTTGTAAATGACATCAACCATTGAATTTACTTCTACCCAATTGAATTTAATTGTATTTTGGAACTTCAATTAAGACTTGTGTTGCTAGATTTTGTAAATGACATCAACCATTGTCGTACTAAGCAACCGTGTTCTTTTGAAAATTGAAATTAATGGGATAATCGATGTTCAGGTTCAACTAAGCCCTAAATTTATGTTTTAATTTGTTCTGGATGCACTTTCGATGTGAAAAACTTAGTTTTTGTAATGGGTTTTGTTAATATGATAATTTTATTGAAGGATAAAATGGAATTTTTTTAATTTTTATGATGCAATTAAGCTTCTAAATGATCTCTGATAAACAAATGCAGTGAGTTTTTGTCCAAATATTGACAAGTATGTGGAGGTTCAAACCATTTATGCACAAAGAGCCGACTGGGCTTGAAGGCCGCACTATTGATGTTGGCAATCTTAAAATTCATGTCCAAAATGTCATTGCTGAGGGAGGATTCTCTTGCGTGTACTCAGCTCGTGATGCTATACATGTGTCAAAGCAGTATGCTATGAAGCATATGATATGCAATGATGAAGAGTCGTTGGAATTGGCAATGAAGGAGATTTCGGTGATAAAATCGCTCAAAGGGCATCCCAATGTAGTCGAGCTCTATGCCCATGCAATCTTAGATATGGGTAGGACAAAGGAAGCTCTACTTGTCATGGAATGCTGTGATAAGTCCCTAGTTAATGTGTTGGAGAGTCGAGGTGCTGGATATTTTGAGGAGAAACAGGTTTTAACAGTTTTCAGGGATGTGTGCAATGCGGTCTTTGCTATGCATTCTCAGCATCCGCCCATTGCTCACAGGTAATTTTACCTTTAACTTGCCTCCAGTTTGTCATCACTCATTAGTCTCAAGATTTATGTTTACTAATTACATTACCCTTAATTGTCTTTTGTTGAAATTGTTCTGTTGTGATGAGACACATTTTTTTCCAACTGTATATCTCTACATTTTAGTATTCATTGCGTTTTTTTCCAGAGACTTGAAGGCTGAGAATCTTCTTCTGGGCTCTGATGGATTGTGGAAGCTGTGTGATTTCGGTAGCACGTCAACCAATCATAAGCGTTTTGAGAAGCTTGAAGAAATGGGAATCGAAGAAGATAATATCAGGAAGCACACAACACCTGCTTATAGAGCTCCCGAGGTTTAATGAAAACTTGTGCTAACTTGAATTTCTAATATCTGGTAGTAAGAATATTTGTTACTATCTTGCTCCTTTTATTGTCGTAGATGTGGGATCTGTTTCGAAGAGAGTTAATAAGTGAGAAGGTTGACATATGGGTAAGTCAATTGGACCTCATAATTCAGTGCATCTTTTTTTTTTTTTTTTTTTTTTTTTTTAAAAAAAAAAACATGTTTTATTGAAGCTACTAGTGGGAATTGAACTTGACCTGTCAATATTTGCAGGCTCTTGGATGTCTCCTCTTCCGGATATGTTACTTCAAAAATGCATTCGATGGGGAATCAAAATTACAAATCTTAAATGGGAACTATCGAATACCAGACTTGCCTAAATACAGCGCCTCTGTTACAGATCTAATTAGAGACATGCTTCAAGCTTCACCGGACGACAGACCAGACATCACACAGGCAAGCGCTTTGCTTGATTGGCCATTCATCTCCATGAACTTAGGTTAGTTTTAGAATGCTATGTACATGCCATTGTGTTGTGCCGAGATTCTAACATGTTGCTCACTGATGCTGGGATTTTCTTCCCATTGTACAGGTGTGGTTTCGTGTTAATGAGCAGTTACCAGTTGGGTTACAGAAGTCATTGCCTGATAAGCTACCTGAAATGCAATCTGCTGGTGCAAATGAAGGTAAGGACGATATCCTATAGTTGCATCTAAGCTGCAGCACTGAGCATCTTACAGACAGTCCTTTATCCATGATAAACTTTTCAAATTTGATTTTTCAGGATTAGTTTTGAGCATAAATGTGATTAAAACTAGAATCTTGAAATTTTGACGAGTGATTGACATGTTTTATTGCAATTTAGCAGGTATGTCAAAGCCTGTAAATAGGTCTCCTCCAATGCCTCGAAGAAGTCCGCCGCCCCCACCTTCATCTGGAGAACCAACCAGAAATATGACACAGCCATCAACTACTCCTGGTGTGAGTGGAGGTGGGGGGGCGCTTGGTGCTTTCTGGTCTACTCAACATGCAAAGGACTCACTTTTTGCTGAAAACCAAGGCAGACCTAAATTTGATGAAGAACCAACTAACTATAGTACATCAGGACAGAATAGGAGTCAATCTGATAACTTTCATACAAAACCTAGCCCTGTAAAAGAGGAAAATATACAGCAGGCTCATGCCACACGGAGAAATTTGCATGGTAAATCTTACAAGCCTGAGGATGGGCCTTCCAAAGATATCAAAATAAACTTTTCCCAGAAAGATACAGATACTGGCATCGAGAGGCCAAAAACAGTAAAAACTGAGAGCACAGTTACTTTTCAAGACGAAGCTTTTAACTCTTTTGTTGCTGAATTTGATACCAATAAGCTGAACTCTGCAATCAGTAATAACAGCTCGGAAAAGGAAGAAGCATTACAGGATGAAGTAGAGAGGCTGAAAGGGCAGTTGAAACAAGCCAACTTAGAGAAGGTTGAAATATCTTCCAAATTTGAGAAGCTGTCTGCCATTTGCCGATCTCAGAGGCAGGAGATTCAGGAGCTCAAGCAAGCTCTTGCTGCTAGATCGCAGTCACCAAAAAAAGACACTGCAAGAAATCAAACCTCACCTGGAAATCAATCATCAACGAAGCCTCTGGTATTGTTTTCTTAGCGCATCTAGTAAACTTATTTTGTATGCTTGCATTTTAACCATGTTCTGATAGGGTTTTTGCTTATAACTGCAGAGGGAAAAGATTGAAGGGACAATTTGGGAACTGAAGTCTGACTGGGATGCCGCAAGCTCAGAGCCGAACTCATGGCAGGCTTTTGCCGAGGATCACAAACCACAGCAGCAGAACACACCCCATTCAGTTAGGACCAGAAACACTCACCTTAACAAGCAGGCAGCCCAATCAACTTCTGGTTTTGACACATGGGGTTTCGGAGCAGAGAGTTCCAAGGATGTCCCTGCTGTCAACAGCCAGAGATCAAAGCCAATTAGCGAAGGAAATAGTATTGAGGCCATTGGAAGGTCAAAGATAACAGAGAGCAAGGGATCTGTCCAGCCAGCTGGATGGGCTGGTTTCTAATCTAAACAATCCAAGGGCAAACGTGGTGTTATCATTTTGTGTTCCTCGTTGGGAGTTTGGAAGCCAGAAAGAAATATATGGTTTGGTGGTCTATTTTCTTCTGCAGAGTCTGGTGCTTGCTTTTGTTGTAGATGAAGATCCTTATGGCATTGAACATTTGCTTGTGTTATTATTGTTGTATCTTCAGTAAGAAACATTCATTTGATCTGTATTTCCTGTTTATGAATACTACCTTGTTAAAGTCTAGAATGTTTTTTTTTTTTCATTTTTCTTTCTAAAAAAATATGTATTAAAATTATAATATAAAATAACATACTAAAAAATATATATTATCCAAATTAAGTTGCGCATCGCACATAAGTTTGAGCTTTGTATAAAAAAATTTCCTGGAATTCCATTAATAATCCTCATTAAAATATATTAAAACATGTTTTGAGTCGGGCAAATAATATACAATAAGGGTAAATTAGATTTTACATATGTGGATTGAATTCTCCATATGTAAATTTAAATTTTCATGTTTTAAATGAGAATAAATTATGAAATATATTAAGTGAATGAAAAGAGAATAATCCCTATAAAATAGAAACCAAAAAAGAGAATGACTCATTCCCAAACCAATACATTCTTGTACCACATTACTTCATCGTCTAGTGTTGCTCAAATTTTGAAAAGAAATATTGCCATTTTGAAGAGACATATTGCCATTTTCAGATAATTATTTATTTATTCAAAAGAATTTAATTTGTTTGATTATTAGGTTTATATGGGGTTGTATATTAAACTTGAAATGAGTAGATAAGCATCAGCAGCCTATTGGACCCATGATGGGCACGTGCAATTTAACACTTAATTCAATATTTCCAAAAATACGGGCGAGTGAGAATGACGTGAAGATGGATTCTCTTCAATGAATTCTGTGGTGCTTAAAAATGGACATTTGGCACAAAAAGATGTCACAACTGACAAAGAAGATGATGTCGACCAATTTCTTCCTGTTTAACTTCTCTGGGGAACCTTAATGTAAACTAATCTTATTTTGCCCAACTAGGGTTTAACACAATTATTCAACTACTACCGTTAGGATTGGCAAAAATTCTCGAATTCAGATCGGTATTCGAGATCCCGTATTATTCGATATAAGATTCGTAACGAAAAATCATCCCAAATAAAAATAACAGTCGGGATTCGACACTGCCTTTATATGTGAAGTAAACGCCAAAAAAAAAAAAGGGAACTAGGGAACCTTCAAAAGAAACATGTGAGAAAATATGGGCATGTGACGAACCAATTTGAAAGTTGAGGGAATCAGTCGAAGGTGCTATGAGAGAATTCTGAAAACATCAAAAGCTTGCTAGAAGTTTTGAATATAAATCAATCTAAGGTGTCAGAATAAAATTATGGGCTTTGTTTTCATCAAATTCATATTTCATTCATGACTTCCAAATCTAGTTCAAAGAGGAAACAACAATGATTCCCAACATTTCAACTTCTTAGAGCTTTCATAATCTACAAGGAGCTTTGAATGTTTTTCTCTCAATAGCCTTTCGAAATATTTTCAAAAAGCTCATTACTCTCCAAGAAGCAAGGAGAATGTTTTAACTTAACTTAAAAATATCCAAACTAGGCATTTGGTCTCTAGACATGTTGACCTAAACTCTGGTAATAATTAACTTAACTTAAAAATGCTCTTGTCCAAACTAACTCTGGTTAAATCCAGCAGACTTCTAAATTGTTTTCTAGAGATTGAGTAACATTAACTCAAAATAGCAGATAATAACCATGAAATAAAATGAAAAAACCAGCTAGGAAATAACTAATTGTCAGCAAATCAAACATTTTCCACAATTCAACTCTACCTATAGTTGTATTTTTCTCAAATCCTCAGCAATCAGGTCCACTGACAACATTTCATTCATATGATGCCAGAATCAAGGAAACTCATTTTAAGTATTTGCTATACGCAATCTGCAACCTCCACAAATGCATTTGACTTTTGTTTAATCTTTTATTTAGATCATTTTTTTATAGTTTACCTTAATGGCAACTCAATTTCCTCCCCACCCATGTGAGCAGGGTTCGAGCCCCAGACCACTTATTTCCACTAAAGAGGTTTTACCAACTGAACTAGACCATAAATAGTTTTTGTGCTCATTTCAACTTAGAATTTTGGATTCTCGCGTATAACTTTTTTTTACTAATACCAAGATGTGTTATTATTGATACTTAGTTTTCATACACATACAAGGGGCAAATGCTGTCTATACTCAAAATTTTAAAAATGTTTTAGGACCTGTTGATTGTACTTCATCAAAGCAAATCTCTGTGGACATTGGAATGTTCAACTTGTTTTGCAAAATGAATGTTTACTTTGTAAACATTGCTAAAAATATATATTGATAACATTACTTAATGGAGGTGTTAATTTTGAAAACAATAAAGATGATCCAACACACGAGGCTTCCCAAATTGTGGTCTCTGTGGAGGATATTGAAAACAATGCTTACAGTAAATATTGATATAATATTACTTAACGAAGGTTAAGCATACAAACCACTGCGTTACCACAATTACAATGAGCAAGAAAGGGACCACTAGAAAAGGTTTCAAGCAGTACCTTCTGTGCCAGTTGACTGATATCAAATCTTTGTCCAGTTCCAATGGAAGGAGAATAAAGGATGGGGATCAACTAGCGTCGCTTCAGATGTTGCTGTAAAACAAAAGGACTAGTTAAATAACCAAATGCCATTTCAATGGGTAAAACTCATTATTAATAAGTCAGCCGCAGATTGTTAACTGATAAAAATTGTGAGAAATAAAATGAGACAGAAAAGAGAGAGGAAAGAAACGGTGAGCTAGGACGTACTCTTTGTGCACTATTAGGCACTTGCCGCTGTCTAGTTACTTCTTGTTGTCTATTAGATACACTATCTAAATCTTCCATAAGTACTGGATTATCATGCTTATAGAATGCCTGTAGGGCTCGGACAACAAATGGACGAACTACATTCACTTCCATTGCAGATAGATGGGCAATCTGGAATATCATATTAGAGATATTAGAAGCAAGGTAACCAAAAAGAAATAAATATAAATGCAGTTCAACAAGACATGCTATAAATATCATATCATCATGATACACATAAATGTTTAATGAAATGGGAGAAGTTTGATCCTCCAAGTTTCATATAGACAGAGCATTTCCTCTTGCTCTCCTTCAAGTTTCAGATGCAAATCTTGCCATGTGATTGTCTGCTCAATACCTATTGCTATATGTAGATCACGTAGCTTATTCTCCTGTACATGATAGTAGAGGTTGTCTAAATGCAAGCTACTAATGCGGTTCCCTTCAGTCTCGTCAGTTCTTTTTTATACATTACGAACGTTCTTATTTTTCCTTTCAGATATATTCATCCTAGTCAATTCCATTAAACGATGATCAATATAATTCTACAAGCCTACAAGTAGCAAATTGTAGTCATCAATGAGAAAAGATTCATCAAGAGAGATAAGATGCGTACCTTCACTGCAGACGTAGCACTAAATTTTTCTAAGTTAGTCTCAACCTTATGCAGTCGTACATCTCGTATGTCCTCGATAAGAGACCTCACCTATGAAAAAAGAGTCGTGTTAACGTCCTTGGAGTTGGAAGAATTGAAATGCTTAATTAAACAAGGCTTGAGACATTCAAACTCACCATATAAATATCAGGATTGTCATCGGGTGCACTACCATCCAGAAAATTAGAGTTGATATTAATATGGTCACATTTTAAAGCGCTCATCAAAACAAACCAATAAACAAGATATAATAACTCACTGGTCAAAAAGAAGTCTAGAGATCTCAATATAATGGAAAGGCACGGCCTGAAATGTCCCTTGATCTTCTCTTTCTCCTTCCAAAACCTTTGTTAAATTTTCTAGACCACATGGCAAAATTTTGACAATAAATCAGAGACATTACATCTACAGCCCCATTTTTATTTTCTTATTTTTTACCCCAAATTACAAGATAACAGAAAGAGAAAATAAAGAAAATTAAAGTTGAATAAAAACCAAACTAATCTGTATAATGAAGAAAAATGCTCACCAATTGACATCCAGTGAGGTGGCCGAATTGTGCATTTCCCTCTTTTCTTCAACGCGGCTGCGAGCCACAACGGCACTTTAACCGGAATCTGCGGGAAAAAGGGACCAAAATCTCCCTGCAAGTTCAACAAATCAAGAAAACATCAGCAATAACAGCGTATTAAGGTCAATTTCAATAACGGAGGGGAAGTGGGGAAAATACACAGATAAAATTAAGAGGATCCATTCTCATATTAGGCACAATCTCCACCAATTCATCTTCTGCCATGAACTCAACCTGATAAACAAAAACCCAAAACCAAATTCATGAAAATTTAAACCGAAACCAAAAAATAAAAATAAAAATAAAAATTCGTAAATGAATGGCGCAATAGATACCTCTTCTGGAGAAAAAAGAGAGACGTGAGGATCAGATTGACCAGCCATTGATGTAAAATTAGATCTGAGAGTTAAAAATGAAATTGATGGACAACGAATGGGTTTAATTGCATGAGCTTCAATTAGTCAATTGTGTGAGTTTTGAGTGAAACCCTACTTTGCGTCGTCACCAGTTCAAGGGATGACAAAAGGCGGGCTTTTTGAAGAATAAATTTTTATTACCATTTTTTGGAAAAAATTTAATACTTAAAAACGGCAAAAAAAATAAATAAATAAATAAACACACATAAAAAATTTAAATGTTTTTAGCATTTTTCTTATGGATTAGACCTTCAAAATTTAATTATAAATATATTTATTTATAATTGAAAATTGATATATTTAATTAAAAATTATTTTTTAATATTTATAATTGAGTGGTCTTTTCTTTCCAAGTCTAGTTTGAAACTATTTTCCACTATATTTCCTTAACTTCAATTCAACTAGTCGGAAGCCCGCGCAATACATTCGTTGATTTGTCTAACACTTTGAAGTTGACAAACAATTAGGAAGAGGTAGAAACGAATCATTTAATATGTAATTATTATCAGTTTCATGTCATTGTTATTTGCTTTACTCGTGATAGGTCAAAAAAAGCCAAGTAAATAGTGTTTACGACGGAAACCACCGTAAGATTGATCCCTAGATAATCTCACATAATTATACAAACGTCAAGAACCACGAATCATGATTTTGTAAAAATAAAACTTTCTTCAAGATCGGATTGAACCCTCAAGGAACTTGCGATTAAAAACCTTTTATGAATCATTAAAATAAACCTTGTGAGTTGTTTAGAGACGCCACAAAGATCGTCAATCTTTGATAAATTGTGATAATGGTTCAGTCAATAACCAATAGAAAATCCATTCTCACACCCTTAAATCTTTCATGTCAAATTTGTTAGTCAATCCTTTCTTGGTGGACCGAATCATCTCATAATTGCTACCAATTATTAGCATATCGTCTACATAAAGATACACAATGACATATCATTTTTGAGTTAATTTAGTGTCTACACACTTATCACACTCATTTATTTTGAATCCACTTGACAGCATTTCTTTGTCAAATTTCTCATGCTATTGTTTAGGTGCTTGTTTTAATCCGTATAAATATTTTACAAGTTTGCATACCTTGTGTTCTTGTTCGGGAACATTAAAATCTTCTAGTTGTTTCATGCAAATCTTCTAATCCAATTCATCATTTAAGAATATCGTATTCACATCTATTTGATGTATTTCAATACCAAATATAACTTATATGATTATAAGCATTCTGATTGAAGTGATACGAGTCACTGGTGAATATGTATCAAAATAATCAAGACCTTCTTTTTATCTATAATTTTTTATGAGAAGTCTGTCATTGTACTTATCTATTGACAAGTATGTGCCTTGATTACTTTGAATATGATGTCTTTTTTTTGTCTATAATCATTTTATGACAAGACAAGCTGAAATCCGATTTTACCGGAATCTCACTAATACTATCGGATCGATCCAATTCATTTCTATTTCACTCGGATTCTATCAATAGTGCATATTTGATACATTATAACTTATCTAATACAACAAAAGTCAATAAATTACTCTACGACTGTAACGACCGGTAGTCTATACTACTGTTGCAATATAGTACTGTTACATCACATGACGAAGATAAAGTAATATAAATTATGTTGGGGCACAAATATACTCACGGAACGACTTTGGAGACAAACGGTATATTCTTCGAAATTTCGATACGAAGTTCTATGAAGTTTCATTCCGGACAGCCCATGATAATTGGGTCGTAACTTTCTCATACGAACTCCAATTTTTATGAATTTTATATCGCTGGAAATTTGGGATCGAGATCTACAATTTTTGGGTTGAATATTTTTCCAAATTCGAATCAGAAATGGGCTAAAAATACAGAAAAATATACAAATGAATAGTGCTCGAGGGCATTCTAGTAAATTTCACAAGCTTCTCCAATATGTTGGGGTTTTGGGCGAAGGGCGCAGTGGAATCGTTGTTCGGGTGAAATCGTAATTTTAAAACTTTTTAAATTACCGAATAAATTATTCAATATCCAATATGAATAATTTATTCATATTTCACCTAAACATATTTATTCGATATCAAATAACGATATAAATAGTTAAGGAACGTCGCGAAACTTTTACGAAAATATTTTTCCGCAAAATGGCATAAAGCGCGTTTTTGACCGAACCGACCACCCAATGCACATGAGAGCTGCCCAAGTCAGCCCCAACAGTACTAAGGCAGTTCATGGGCTGCCCGAACAGTGATCAATTCACTGTTTGGGCAGCCGTCACCCGGTTGGCTCAAAAAATGACCTCGTAACGCCGTTTTTCACCGTTTTCGCATATTTCAACTCTGAAACAGTTTCCGGCAATTGTTCTTTCCAGATCTGATCCAGAAACCAAAAATATCAATATTTCATGTTTTAAATCCAATTTTCTCAATATTAATCATATTAATCCTAACAACAACCAAAACCACCACCCATGAAGAACTCAAGAACAATTCTAGGAGTTATAAGAGTGGTCATAACACTTTAGAATGGCAACAAGTAATCAAATGATAAAATTGAACTAATATTACAATAATATTATCCAATCTAACTTCACACATGCATCTAGCCTCTAAATTCATCATCCAAATCAAAAAGCCCCAAAAACTAAGAAAAGAAGAAACCCTAGAACTATTCTAGATATTCAAGAACAAGAAACAAGCTTTCTAAGTTTAAGATTATTGAAAATTAGCTCCAAATATTGCAATTTCCTCAAACTTTTTCTTGATTTTCTTCACTTTCTTCATTGACTCTAAGAAAATTTTTAGGTGCCTTTATGGAGGTGGATTTCGGCCATGGCTTCTTATTGTTGAAGAAAACAAAATTTTCAAACTTTAAATAGTGAGCCAAATCGACTTTAGGGGTAGGAATAAGGGCATTTTGATCATTTGGTCATTTTTAATCGAATGAAATAATAATAAGCCTTAAGTTGACAAATCCAATTTTTAAACTTTAAGCTTAATAAAATCATGCCACATGTAACCAATAATGATCAAACATATTGCATAATATTTATGTAATAATGATATAATTTAATTATCTAAATATTTAACATTTAAACATCTAAATAATTAATTAATGTGATTATTATTATATATTTATTTTTATTTACATTAAATAACAAATACATATGTTAATGGCATGTGTCAAAGTCTCATTTGACAAATAATTAATATGTATCAAATCAAATTTTGTATCAAATACAAATACACATAAATTATTAATTGACTGAAATACCTCTAATGTATGTATTTTCGTTTAACAATTTAAACGATTCGAATTAACTCATTTAATTTGGTGAAGTATTATAAATAATCTATATTATTCATAACGCGTTGCCCAATTGCTCAACGAGTACACTTCATATTGTAGGACTCTCTAAGTTTAGGTTTATCCGTCACAAAATCTAATTTCTTGTCCATAATTCACCCACTCATGAATTGTGACGACCACGGATAATCTCGTTGAACTATGCAAGTCGAGGTCATTGCATATGTATAATCCCTCAGTCACAGGCTATCCATATTATGCCTAGGATATAGATAAGAACGTCGAATCCGTTCAGTATAATATAGTCGACTTTCAAATTTCGATCTCTAAATAACACTCGGAACTGATTTCTGAAGTTATACCACGGCCATGGATTTACTAGATCGCAAACACGTGTAGGATGTCTATGCCCTGTACACAGGACTGACAGATCCTCTCTTGATACGCACAGGATATCATGAGCACCAGTCCACACCCAACGAACAGGCGGAAGTCTGATCATGAATAGATCAGTGACATGACTGCCATCAAAGTGTGGAGGATAACTCATATATCCACAATGGTATCTCAAGTCAAATGACCATTATGCTCGCTCAACTCGAGAAGATTCCTATTGACGTTGGTGTATCATCTATTAGGAAATCTTCAATGAGTCGTTCAGTGTTTATCAAATAAACATCTACATGTCTATACGAGTTTTCCGAGACTCATGATTCATTGGGATAAACCATCGGACCAAGTCACGATATACGACATGTACTGGTCTCAGCGGATTTTACTAACCTACCCGTGTTAGTAAATTCTGACCAGGAACTTTATTCAAGGATATACAACTTATAGTGCGCTTCCCAATGTCAATTACAAACTACGTTGTAACTGTGCACTACATTGTAAATCCTAGGGTCTTTGTCTAATCTACACGTATCACTAAATCAGATTTAGTTTCAATATAATCATAATTAGATATCTAATCGCAATTAGATCGAATATGTGTATAGAGTGTTAGTGTTCCTAGAACATGCCAAGGATCTAATAAACATGAAAACATGTTCATAAATTCAAAATAAGTTGCGGAATTACTTACATTGAATGGATTTGAGCTTTTAAAATTTTGAGAAGAAGATCCAAGATCCAAGATGCTTCCTTTGTTGATTCCAAGCTTTGAGTTGAAGATCTCCAAGATCCTTCCTTTGTTGATTCCAAGCTTTAAGTGATGATTCCAACTCTTGAAGTAGTTTCTCTATCACCTTAGTTGATTTCTCCAAGTGCTAGCTAACTTGATTTTGCCACAAAATCAAAGAGAAATGAGAAGCATGCTCACGCCCAAATGGTAGAGGATTTTAGGGTTTCCTACTTGTTCAAGTGTTGTGTTTGGTTGAAGAGAGAGAGAGAAGGCCTTTTGGTTTTGTTAAAGGGTTTTACCCTTTTACCCAAAACCATGTAGTTGGGGTAATTTGGTTTCACCTAAACCAAGTGGTTGGAAAGTAAGTGGTTTTGGCATAAATGCCAACTACCCTCCCAACTACCACATTAAAGTGGGCCCCACATTTGAATTCAAAATTCAAATATCTCTACGAACATTTGCCGCGGCTCGGTTCCGTTTAATCTAATTAAACGAACTTTCATCGTTAATAATTAAATCTAATTTAATTAAATAACGATGCCTCGCAAATATATTACGAATGTCGTCTACGAATTAATTCTAAATTAATTCGCTCGTTCGCATTAAAGTCCAACTTTAATTTCGTAATGAAATCCAATTCATATTAATATATCTGATATATTAATTTTAGCCCATACGAATAAATTAAATAGAAAAATCAAATTTAACAATTAAATTTATTCTACCGATTAATTCCAAATTAATCGCGTTCTCTCTCTTTCGAACACATTTAATCCCAGATTAAATAATACCTCAATTAATCCTAGATTAATTTTCTCCATCTTAATTAATCCCAGATTAATTTTCTCTCTTAATTAATCCCAGATTAATTCTAATTTAAATCAACTGTCATCGGTGAATCTTTGGGAAGCGACCCAAGAGATCCCTGGATATGTTGGCAGTAAATACGATCATCGGATTATCCGAATACGTGCGTACCTCGTACCACGTGCTTACCGATTTACAAGACATGGTTGGCTTCTAGCAAAGCACCGTGCCTACCCAATTCTCCAGAAATATTCTTACTGTAATATATAATCTATGTCAGGCGTAGTATACGTAGTATTGCGTATTGCGATCCAGTATCGGATTGTCACGTGCTAGGCCTGGGGCTGGAGTCGTGTCTGCCCCGTACGAAGCACATGTCGGATGTCTGGTAACTAGTCTCTATTATCGGATATACATGACCTAGTCATAATATCCCGATGACTGCAGTACTTAAGAGCACTAGTACTGTATCCTACGTGACATCATCTCCACTATGACTGGAGTGACACTTCCATCTTGACATCACACCCAATACTCTACGATTCTCAACATACCCAGCATTGGCGTACACAGAACCGGTTAAAGCCCTGGACGACCAAAACTAAAGCATACCGATTGTCGCAAGTATTAGCGATGCAAGTCTCAGGTTAAGACCAAATACACCTACCCTGATTTCGGACTTCCATAGACACATAGTCATACTACCAATGGAATTCCGATGGGTCTATCCAGAGTGAAGATGTTTTCCGTACCATCGGTAAAACACAACCTCATATTACACTTGCATGAGTATCCTATACCCAAATATATGAGAACTATGCCGTTATGATCTCACATAACACGCACAAGTGCAATACTAGTCTATTCCGCATTATCGATGTCCAGTCTCGATAATACTATGACTAGGGATATTTAATGATTAATCCTTCGTGGACTGATACTGTCTCATATCATCTCAATCCAGGAACTAATCATAAGGACCTCCTATCATTTATACATCTAGGTGATCTAATTACAAATGATTAGAGTGCAATCTCTTTGTCACATAGTTAATTTGTACAACAACACCATGATCTGTACAAATAGTGACGCTATGGGTCATAATTGTCCAACAATCTCCCACTTGGCCTATAGCCAGTCACTCGAGTGTTTTACACCCGAACTATGTACGGTTCGCTCAAATTGCTGAGGAAAGGCTTTCGTCTGCGGATTTGTATGATTATCGTCTGATGTGATTTATTCGATCATCGCATCGCCACGTGTATGATCCGAACGAATCAGATGAATAGTCGAAGTATATATCTGGATCGTTGATGAGACCATTAATTCTTTAGTCTACGCTGTAGCCTAGCTCAGCTGCTAACAGAACTATATCTAATCTAATTAGATTTGTTAATGACCCAGATGGCTTCTATTGCTGCCTCAGCCGCAGCAATAACCCGCATTTGTTGTTTATTCGGTAACATTATCTTGCTTGGAAGATTTCCAGCTCACTGTTCCGTTATTCAAACTGTATAGTACCGTTGTTTTATCGGTTAGGAAGCTTGCAGTAGTGATCTCAGTCACTTCAAGTTCTCCTTCTCCATAGTTTAAGACATCATCATTAGTTCTCTAAGATACTAACGGAATTTTCTTAATATCAATCCAGTGACTATCACTTGGATTGACCTGTTTGTGACTCCATATGCTCAAAGCGTATGAGACACCAGGTCACGTACATTTTTCAATGTACGAGTTCTCAGAGAGTGTTAACAACTTTTAAATCTATCCCAGTAGATCTTTATTCCTAGAATAAAGGTTGTTTCTCTCAAGAATTCTACGGAGAATTTTCATGAAAGCCAAGCTTTCACCGATTGTAATATGGGAATATCATTTCCAAGAAATGATATATCATTATTATTAGGACATCATTGTCAGTGCGCTCCCACTAACCTCCTTATATACACAAGAATCATATTCGTTTTGAATAAAATCATACACCATTATGATTACATCAAAATGATAATTCCAAGAACCTAATGCTTGCTTCAATCCAAACATGGATCGAATAACCTGCAAATCTTATTTGCTAGTTTTGGTACGACAAAACCGTTAGAATGTTATAAACATCCTCTAAAAAGGTTTCCGTTTAAGGAAAGCGATTTTGACGTTCAGCTGTTATATTTCATGAATGAAACATGCAGCGTTAGCAAGCATTATCCAAATGGATTTATCCATGGCAACAGGTAAAAGGTTTCATTGTAATCAACACAATGTTGATAACGATACCTTTTCGCTACAAGCCTAGCTTAGTACGTTGGTTTGTTGCCATCCATGTATGTCTTCCTTGAAGACTTATATAGTACCAATAGGCACGATGCCTTGCGGTACAACAACTAGTGTCTAAACATAGTTGTTATACATGGAATCCATTTCGGACTCATGACACTTTGCCATAATAGGGAGTCGATACCTTGTATCACTTCCTCACACGTAGTCAGTTCGTATTCCTCAATAGATTGATTATCTTTATGAGGTGAGATCAGAAACCATACCCAGGTTGTTTTCTGACTCTCTCCGATCTACGCGGTTCTTGTGTATTCGAAGATTATTGGTATAGTGTTAGACATTATGTCCCATAGCGTCACTGTTTGTAAATGATATTGTATTATTGTACAAAATAACTATGTGATAATGAAATTGCCTTTTGCCGTTTGTTTTGTAATTATTTACTTTGATATAAAATGGCGAAAGTCCATATGATTAATACCGGATTGAGATGATATGAGACAGTATCAATCCATAAAGGTTAATCATTAAATATCCCTAGTCGGAGTATTATCGAGATCAGACATCGATAATGCGGAATAGACTAGTATTGCGCTTGTGCACGTTGTGAGGGCACAACGGTATAGTTCTCATATATTTAAGTATTGGATACTTATGCAAGTGCGATAGGAGGTTGTGTTTTACCGATGGTACGGAAAACACTTCGCTCTGGATAGACCCCGCGGAATCCCATTGTGTAGTATGTCTGCGTGTCTATGGGAGGCCGCATCAGGGTAGGTGTATATGGTCTTAACCTGAGACTTACATCGCTAGTACTTGCGACAATCGGTAAACTTTGGTTTTGGTGGTTGGGGACCTTAACCGGTTCTGTGTACACCTCTTCTGGGTTTATCGAGAATCGTAGTGTACTGGATGTGATGTCGAGATGGAAGTATCACTTCAGACATATGGAGGTGATGATCACGCAGGACGCAGAACTAGTACTCTATAAAAGGTTGCAACCGTCGGGACAATATGACCAGGTCAGGATTGTCCGATTTAAAGAGACTAGTTGTTTGATGTCCGATATATGTTTCGTACGGGGCAGACACATCTCCAGCCCCAGGCCTAACATGTGATCGTCCGATACTGGATCGATGTACGCAATACTACGGTATACTACGCTTGATATAAATCTTATATTCCTATAAGAATATTTCTGGAGAATTGGGTAGGCATGGCGCTTTGCTAGAAGCCAACCTTGTCTTATGAATCGGTAAAAACGTAGTACGAGGTAAGTACGTGTTCGGATTATCCGACGACCGTATTTACTGCCAACATATCCGGAGATCTCTTGGGTCGCTTCCTGAAGATTCACCTATGATATTAGATTCGAACTTTATTAATCTTGGATTAATAACGGAGAAACTTTATCTTGGATATATAAAATGCCTTATTTAGAGAGAGAGAACGATTAATTTGGAATTAATCGATAAAATAATATATTCGATATATTAAACGAAATTAGATTTCGACTCGAAATTAAAATTAGATTTTAATTCGGGCGAACGAATTAATTTAGAATTATTCGTAAGCGACGTGGATAGTGATTTCGCTAGGCAAAATTATTTAATTTACGTCGCGACGGAAATTCGTTAATTCGGAATTAGCGAAACCGAGCCCGAGATATTTGCGGACACATTCGTATTTTGAAACGAGTGGGGCCCGCAAGTCACATCGCGAAGTTACATCGATTGACATGACAAGTTGATAGAAGTCACAAATCACTTTATTAAAGTGACATCTAGTCACTATTCATGATGCAAGTTGGTGGAGCCATTTAATGGCTTTTGGATGGAGATTTGATTTTCAACTTTTTGGAAAAGGTGATATACCAAAATCTTTTGGTATTTTGTAATTGATTATTATTAATTCTTTTAGAAAGAATTTTCATGAAGAACACAAAAAACTTCTCCCTCTCTCTTTCTCTCTCCATGCCGTGAGCACAAGGAACAAAGAAGGATTTGATTTTTCTTTTCTCCATTTGCTAGCACATTGAAGGATCTAAAGAGGTGATAGGGAAACCTTCCAAGGGCTTGGAATACTTAAAGCTTGGAGCTTTCCACCTCTTGTCTTCCTTGGCCGAAAATCATCAACCTTGGAGCTTCCACTTTTGGTTTGATTTTCTTCATTCACAGCATTGTAAGTATGATTCCGCCATACTTCATCTTTAAATATTATATTCATTGTTGTATTTCATATGCTTAATCTTTCCTTGGGACATATAATAGAAACCAACATATAGTTACATCATTGATGAACTATATTTGTTCCATTAAGGACTTGGTGCCTTGAACAGTATAACTCCGATTTTTCATCGAGTTTTACTATCCTCCCACTTACTACTGCATATCGGTATTCCTCTTAGGAAAACCGCATGGTGAGCAACAATTATATTGTTCTCTAGTGAGTTGTATAAGTATTATACTTTGGTTTTCTTAGGATAACCAATTACATTAGGCACTTATCCAATTTGGGTTCTAGTTTGGTATCATCCAAACGTATGCCTAGCATTCCCAAATCATCAGGAGTGAGAAAGCCCAGTTTCTTTCCTGTTCATATCTAATATGAAATCTGTCAAACAGATTTTTATGGAACCTTATTCAAAATAAGTATTGCACTGTTAATGCTTATCCCATTTGAAGGAAAATGGTAGCTCAGAGCGACTCATGATTAACCTATCATGTCCAACAAAATTCGGTTTCTCCGTTCGGACACATCGTCAAACTGACGTGTTCCGGGAGGAGTCCTCATTGAAAGAATATTATACTCTTTCAAGTATATGAGAAAACTTATTGCTTAAGTATTTTCATCATGGTCAAACCGTGATGTTTTAATACTTTATCCGATCTGTTCGTCTATTTCGTGTCGAAACTCCAAAAGTTTCCGATTTGTGTTCTTCAAAAGAAACACAACCATAACGCGATGCCACATCCGTAAAGGTCACGAAATATTCATATCCACCTCTAGCCTAGCTAGACATGGGCCCACTTACGTCACTATGAACAAGGGCTAATAGATCGGTGGCATTTATACTTCTACCAAGTAAAGGTGTTTTAGGCACTTTGCCTAATAAACTAGATTCGTAGACTTCATTTGAATGGAATCAAATCCGTCCTAGTATCCACTCTTCAAAAGTGTGGATATACGAGTCTTGTTTAATGTGTCCCAGACAACACTGCCACAAATAAGTCTTATCTGATCAAATCAGTTTGAGCTATTTGTTCGTCATATTATATGTTTGAGATTTATTTATATTCAAATATAAATACTGTTATTCACATATAATGTGTTTATCTCAATATCATCTTTATAAAATAAAACACTTTAGTATTCTAGAATATAAAGGTATACTCGCAACGAGTTATACTCGATATAGAGATAATGTTTCTAGTCAAACTAGTTACATTATAACAGTTTCCTAATTAAGTACACCCCCAAATGGTAGTTCCTAAATTTAGGTATTTGCGGTTGAAACAGCGACTTTCGTCCCATTTCCTATTTGCAGATTAATCTCAATTGAAGTCAGTATCCTGCTCATAGCAGATGCTGCACATCAATGCATATTTTATGTACCACTTTTAGTATCTAAAATCCAATTTTAATACTATTAGTGAACATGTTTATGACAAACATTTTTGAAGTCAGAGCCTTGCCCGTCTTCAATTCCTTCATGTCTGCTTTGTCCATACGGCAGTCATGCTTCAATGACCCCGTTTGCCACAATTTAGGCAGACATCTTGGGATATGTCATTTATCTTCCTAGAAGATTATAATGATTTTGCCTTTGCCCTTTTTCATATTCCAGGAGTCTTTGGCCAAGCTTTGGCCTTCTAGAATATCGAAGTAGGGTGCGCCTTGCGCTTCTTGCCTTATTGCAAACTTTGACTTTGGTCTCCTTGAGAATAGTCATTAACTCTCCAAGAGTTGTTTATTGCAATTTAATATTTCTAAGATCTAAGAATAGATCTATGAAGATCCTTCAATTTCTTCATCATACTTTAAGGATCTAATCCTTAGTTCTGATTAGGAAATTAAGGAGTCATTATGGCAAGCATAATGGATTAAGCACTAAAGTTATCATCATGAATCTTCCAAAGATCATGCTCTACTATTTACTTAACTCATGGCTTAGGCCTAAGATGTTATTTTATCAAATAAAGTAACTTCTTAGTTTCAGGACTATCCTGAAATTATTCCCAATTTGAAAATTAAAGTCGTCTAAACACATTTTCCCTAGGATAATGTTTTAAACACTAATCTTTCAATTAATCTTGATTCTAATAGTCCAACTATTTAATCAACGATTTCAGGTACAATCTAATGTAATGATTACTATAGTCTAACTATATAACTTATTACAATTTTATTGGTTATAATCAAATATATATTGATTACTATAATCCAATTATATAATCATTATAAATGATTGGTAAAATCCAAATATATTGATTACTATAATCCAATATATAATCAACTATAAATGAAGTAGTTTGAATACAGTCTAACTGTTAAATTAAAACAACTATTAAATATTAGTTCAACTAACATTTAATTTATTTGACGAATGGTATTTGATTGAGCGCGTATGGCAAGTATCTAAACGAATATTGCAAATTTAATTCTTGCCTCCCACTATTTTTCGGCGAGCCTCTAACCCTCTGTCGAGTACTCGGGAAACCTAGTTTCCTAGTGAGCTAGGATCCCGTTAAATAACACACAACCTTGACTTTGGCCAACAAGCTGTATGATATTTAACTAGGTAGATCTCAAAGATCAATTGGATCCCATCCAATTCCTAGATCCAGTAGGTGGACATCCAAGTCCGAAACATATATTTTATATATGCCAATATATCGAATATATTACCTAACCTTTTTCCTCTGAATCAACTAAGCCTTGGCTTTGGCACAACAAACTTAATGATCCCAGTTAAGCGGAACCCATTGACATGGAAAGCTTCGTAATCAATGTCGATGGACAAGAAGTGATCTTGACTTTGGCCAACAAATCACAACTTGGACATGACACTGATATGGAACAAAACTCTCATGATTCAAAAACATCCGCAATTGACAAAGGTCTTGACTTTGGCCAACAAACCAATGCCAACTTTGGATCTTGAGTAAGAATCACTCAACGGAAGGAAAAATGCTTAATATGATTTGAGGGTTTTTCGCATGCAAATTGGCAACCAATTTATTATCTTTGTTAAGGTCTCATCATCATACACCCTTAAACATGCATTCTAAATACATAATAAAGCGCGTATAAATAAATAAATTAATAATGATATGAGGATGGATATGTCACAAATTGTTCCTAGAACAAATCACTTCATTTCCTCTCCCCGGCTAGAACTATTCTAACTTCTACCCAATTACAAAATACAATAAAGAAACCTCATTTACATTGAGGGGAATAGGTGAGAAGAGAAATACAATGAGAGAGGAGATAAAAGGCTGGACACTTAGGTCCAATTAATAAATTCTAAACTTATTGCAACAATTTCCAAAACTGCCCTTGCCCTTCTAATATCCATCCGATATACATTATTCATACAACACATTCATGTATTCATACAAATCATGTTATTCAATCAATTTAATCCAATTAATTAATCTTTGAATTAATGACCATATAATGTTCATACAACGGTTTGATTTGCGTGAGTCAAACTCGTTTAAGAATAAATACTCAAAGTAAGTATTCTTGAATTATATTGAACTAAAACTTTAAATCCAATTTATTTGTATTCAATACTAATTCCAATTTAATTCCAAATTAAATATATACACTTACTTTTAAGCCTTAAAGACTTGGATTCCAAATCCAAATCTAATGGGTCTCAAAGGCCCAATAACATCCAATGTCATTTTAATTAAAGTCCAATGGGCTTTTAATTAATTCTTAAGGCATGGGCTTTGGCCATAATGGATCAAACCCAAAATGCCAAGGCCCAATAGGAATCACCCTATTGCCTACAAATTAATTTAGGCCCATTAGGCCCAATTAAATTCTTTAAAGGGCCAAGTGATGTATTTGGACCTTATGGAATTGGTTTTGGGCCCAATTGGATCCAATCCAAAAGTCCAAAACCAAACTTAGTCAAAACAAGCCCATTAAGCCCAAATACACACTTTTAGCCCAATTCTTAATTAAAGGCCTATTAACATAATTATAATATTCCAAATATCACAATTACTTTAATTAAAGTGTATTAGCCATGATTAATTAATTAAACTCAATATTTCCAAAATACCAATTAACTTAATTAATCATGCTAATCCATCAATTCATGCTCAACACAAATTGAAGCCAAAATACATCATTTCATGCTCAACACAAATTGAATCATAAAATCATCATTTCATGCTCAACATGCTCTTTGATTTAACATAAACATTATTGACTTTGATTCTAATCTAATCAAACCAACAATCAACATTTAAACATGCATTTAAACACATTATTTCATGTTACAAAAAATCAAAAACAGTGCAGTCCACTGTACAGTGAAATTCGGCCAAGCTAATAAAAAAATAATTTTTGATTCATTTGATTTGTTTCAAATCTAATCATGCATAACTCTAAGTTATCATATTCTAAGCATGCTCAAAGCATCAATTTGAAAGAATCATGCTCAAAACATAAAAGCCCCAAATTTTAGTCTCATGAACCCTAAAATTTTCATGCTTAAAATTGGCTCTTGATACCATTGTTAGTGTTCCTAGAACATGCCAAGGATCTAATAAGCATGAAAACATGTTCATAAATTCAAAATAAGTTGCGGAATTACTTACATTGAATGGATTTGAGCTTTTAAAATTTTGAGAAGAAGATCCAAGATCCAAGATGCTTCCTTGTTGATTCCAAGCTTTGAGTTGAAGATCTCCAAGATCCTTCCTTTGTTGATTCCAAGCTTTAAGTGATGATTCCAACTCTTGAAGTAGTTTCCCTATCACCTTAGTTGATTTCTCCAAGTGCTAGCTAACTTGATTTTGCCACAAAATCAAAGAGAAAGGAGAAGCATGCTCACGCCCAAATGGTAGAGGATTTTAGGGTTTCCTACTTGTTCAAGTGTTGTGTTTGGTTGAAGAGAGAGAGAGAGGCCTTTTGGTTTTGTTAAAGGGTTTTACCCTTTTACCCAAAACCATGTAGTTGGGGTAATTTGGTTTCACACTAAACCAAGTGGTTGGAAAGTAAGTGGTTTTGGCATAAATGCCAACTACCCTCCCAACTACCACATTAAAGTGGGCCCCACATTTGAATTCAAAATTCAAATATCTCTACGAACATTTGCCGCGGCTCGGTTCCGTTTAATCTAATTAACGAACTTTCATCGCTAAATAATTAAATCTAATTTAATTAAATAACGATGCCTCGCAAATATATTACGAATGTCGTCTACGAATTAATTCTAAATTAATTCGCTCGTTCGCATTAAAGTCCAACTTTAATTTCGTAATGAAATCCAATTCATATTAATATATCCGATATATTAATTTTAGCCCATACGAATAAATTAAATAGAAAAATCAAATTTAACAATTAAATTTATTCTACCGATTAATTCCAATTAATCGCGTTCTCTCTCTTTCGAACACATTTAATCCCAGATAAATAATACCTCAATTAATCCTATATTAATTTTCTCCATCTTAATTAATCCCATATTAATTTTCTCTCTTAATAATCCCAGATTAATTCTAATTTAAATCAACTGTCATCGGTGAATCTTTGGTAAGCGACCCAAGAGATCCCTGGATATGTTGGCAGTAAATACGGTCATCGGATTATCCGAATACGTGCGTACCTCGTACCACGTGCTTACCGATTTACAAGACATGGTTGGCTTCTAGCAAAGCACCGTGCCTACCCAATTCTCCAGAAATATTCTTACTGGAATATATAATCTATGTCAGGCGTAGTATACGTAGTATTGCGTATTGCGATCCAGTATCGGATTGTCACGTGCTAGGCCTGGGGCTGGAGTCGTGTCTGGCCCGTACGAAGCACATGTCGGATGTCTGGTAACTAGTCTCTATTATCGGATATACATGACCTAGTCATAATATCCCGATGACTGCAGTACTTAAGAGCATTAGTACCGTATCCTACGTGACATCATCTCCACTATGACTGGAGTGACACTTCCATCTTGACATCACACCCAATACTCTACGATTTTCAACATACCCAGCATTGGCGTACACAAAACCGGTTAAAGCCCTGGACGACCAAAACTAAAGCATACCGATTGTCGCAAGTATTAGCGATGCAAGTCTCAGGTTAAGACCAAATACACCTACCCTGATTTCGGACTTCCATAGACACATAGTCATACTACCAATGGAATTCCGAGGGGTCTATCCAGAGTGAAGCTGTTTTCCGTACCATCGGTAAAACACACCTCCTATTACACTTGCATGAGTATCCTATACCCAATATATGAGAACTATGCCGTTATGATCTCACATAACACGCACAAGTGTAATACTAGTCTATTCTGTATTATCGATGTCCAGTCTCGATAATACTACGACTAGGGATATTTAATGATTAATCCTTTGTGGACTGATACTGTCTCATATCATCTCAATCCAGGAACTAATCATAGGGACCTCTTATCATTTATACATTTAGGTGATCTAATCACAAATGATTAGAGTGCAATCTCTTTGTCACATAGTTAATTTGTACAACAACACCATGATCTGTATAAATAGTGACGCTATGGGTCATAATTGTCCAACATAGAGGTGCTACCATTAAATAAGTAATATTACGGAAAAAAGAATTGTTCATATTTATGAATCAGACATAAATCTTATCCGGATTGGCACTTTGAGCACCAACCCTAACAATTTCTCCCATTTGCTCTAGTGTCAATCATCGGTATCATGTACACATCTCAATGTATATCACATACTCATGGCCCTCAAGAGCTCACCTAATACTCAAGAGGTAGGCAACAACAAGTAAGTCCACTTTAACAAATTGAGTCCGTCCAACAAACTCAATCGTTTTCCTTAGCCAGCATCATTAATATTCTGTAGAATCCAAATTCCACATCAATATGACTCAGACATTATATCAGTATTGTGCTATAGCTACTGAGTTGTCTATGTATTTAGAGATCAAATTCAAATACTATGAGACAATCGTAAGCACTACACTAATATGAAAACTTCTAATCTATAGGGTCACTATGCAACTTCATAAGTCAATACTTCATAAGTTGCAACTGATTTCAGTAGTTTAGTAGAATCAATGGTGACACTCCCACTGCATCTTTTCTGACTTTATATGTCATAGACCATCTAATGTTATAATTAGGATCAAAACTAATCCGACATTATGGTTGCAGACTAAATTCTCCATGAATAAGAAACTCATTCTTAATATCTCTAAGATAACAAAAAATATGTTTCAAGACCCATGATATGGTCTGCAGCATATCAAAATAACTCGTAACAATTACGATTAAATCGATATCTTTAATCGCATATAATATAGTATTCATTACACCATCATCCTATGATGCATAAGATTGACTATACATTCCAATCAATCTCTCTTTCGACAAAGGTATCATCTTTTACGAAAGATGAATACTTTATATATAAAAGAAACATTAACTGTCAAACAGTTATACTAACTGTCATACATATAGTCTTACTGTGTCCTTTATTAGATCATATCTAATACGCGACTAATGGGAGTATCTCACAAGTCTTTATATCATATATGAAACTTTATATCAAATATAATAGAGAATACTCTCATTATTTTCACGGAGAAAAGAAGACTTAAGTAAACGTTTTACTTTACAAATATCTCATTATTACTTTAATAATGATAATGTCATTAGGATATATAACACTAGAAAGAAATTTGTACACTCCTACTGACCCTACTATCACATATGTATTCTCTGTGCTTTGATTAAATCAGACAATCTGACTGTATCAAAATTAGAGAACACAGATTTTCAGAAAGCTTAACAGAGTTTACAATAGGCTCTATAAGCCAATATATCAAACTGTGATCTTAGCAGAATACAAACTCTAAGGCCATTCTAGAATGAACTCTTCAAACAAAGAAACCACAACGGATTTATCATTCGAAGAAAACATTCAGGAACGTCACTTTTCATTCTTTAGCCAAAATACATAGTTTAATATCAACATTAACCAAAAAATCTTTAATTGTTCAATTAGTGTGACTAGAGAGAAGTTTTCTCAAAATCTACAATAGACCACTAAGTAAAACCTTTCTCAGTGTCATACTATAAAGGTCAAACATTTATCAAGCTCACTTTGCTTTTACTGCGCAAACAATTTGCACATTTTATGAACAATTCATAATGAAAGCTTAATCAAGTTCAAAACTTGATCATAGTAAGCTACGAACAATTTTAGGTCTATGGTTCAAATGTAATTTCTGAAATTGATATCAAATATCACTCCCACTATAAGTTTTAGGATAATTTTCTTCGATAAGAAAATAACATAACCAATAAGTATCAAATACTTTGTAAATGATTCTGGCATCTTATTGAACTTATACGGAAGATTTCGTAGGGTCATTACATCTTATTAATTATGTAGTTCCACTTATAGTTTATCATTCTCACACTTGACTTCAATAAGTCAAGTCTTTTCTACAATTGTCAACATCTGATGTTACATACCAAGTAATAAAATAATTTTATTACACGGGATCGTAAAAAATATATTCTATCAAATAGAATACAATATTCTATTAAATAGAATAAATGATGAACTTTTACTTGTACCTCCAATGCGCAAATATTTTCAATTATATAAAAGAAATATTCAAATCTCAAATTTTTTACGATTCGAATTTTCTGCT
Source organism: Zanthoxylum bungeanum (assembly GCA_019454045.1). Classification (NCBI taxonomy): domain Eukaryota; kingdom Viridiplantae; phylum Streptophyta; class Magnoliopsida; order Sapindales; family Rutaceae; genus Zanthoxylum; species Zanthoxylum bungeanum. The sequence goes on along the minus strand of SKCR01019405.1, from coordinate 31,705 downwards.
TATACATATCATATACGTAATTGTAGAAAGTAATAGTACAATAATTAAAATGATGATTTAGTGTAACTAGAGCATAACCCCAAGAGTATTGAAAAGTAATTCGGTAACACTCAATATCAATGAATCAAATCATATAAGATTAAATTACTCTCACTGACCAATTCCATCAAAATGGAATCGTGGAAGTTTAATATTGAGTAAGAATTACATTCATTAAATAAATTTTAGAACTAATTACCTATAATTCATATGTTTGATCATATCAAACATCTTTGAACGATTCAAAGATTCACGATGAATTTCAAAGATATAGTTTTCAACACTTCAAATAGAATATCTTTGAACCATTCAAAATATTCTATCCGCGTTTCATTAGACACATATTGCAAGTTCTTGAACCATTCAAGATGTTCAATATATATACTGTTAGAAACATGTAACTAAGTCATTACAACTCATTAACTAAGTTACGAAGTAAAGAAAACTATCCAAGGTAATTTGTAATTCATTAAACTACATACATCCAATGTATTAGTTTAATAAATCTGTGGTCCAATGACGATCATTGGTTAAATGAGATTTAATCACATCCTGAATACAATATTCATTAAATGGATAAGGATATGTGGTGTGATTTTGTATCAGACCATCTTTTACCATACGGAATAAGCATCTTATGTTTATGTGATAAAATCTCATAAAGCATTGTTCTAAGATATTTAGTTAACCTAACATTTTCTTAATGTTTATCTTTTCAATAATGACACTACTAGTCATATTAAAATATGTAACAAATATTTATATAGAACAAATAATTATAAAAATAGTCACAAGTTCTGATATCAAATATCAAAACAATTATTAAACATTATTTTAAATAACTAGACGAGAGATCTGGTATCCAATACCTATAGTTGTCGTATTGTGAGAATCAATATTCTCTATACACAACTATACGTATCTCATTTCTTTAGCTTTATAATTTGCATTCAATTATTCACAACAATTGCAAATGATTGATCAACAAACTATGTCAAACACGTGACTTTTAAAAGTCACTAAAGCCAATAAAGGTCATTATAAGATAAACAAAATACCTAATGGAGTTTTTCTTAATGTCAGTCAAGAATCTCGAGACATGAACCGATTCATGTCAATTCTTACTGCACAAGAAACTATTCTCTCTAGACTATTATGTCCTAAAACATATATCTATTTCGATTACCTATCGTGGCTTAGTAACTAAGTCACTAACCATTTTGATTTTTTAAAAAAATGGAACAACAGTTCCCGATGATTTTAACTAATCTAACAATATTAAGTCTACAGTCATTCTAGAAACTCGCAACCATAAGTAAAGTCAGAAAACATATTCAAATAATATGCATGCAGTGGATTAGAAGCATAAATCTATTAACAATATAGAATAAATGAAATCAAAAACAACAATTTCCATAAAATTACGCACTGCTTTAGTTATGAATTTTTTAACCCATCTGTGTCTCCCACTACTTTATGTAATACAGTAATCCCTAACGGAGAACGGGAATTCAATAATTAAATTGAATTCCATAGTGAGAGTAGGATCCCATGAATATATTTCGCCTTACAATTTTGGCACGGTCTCGCCTACGTATATTTATTAGGTAAACAACTCATTGTTAATCACTCACCAGTGACTCCTGGTTTTTTGGTCCTGAACGTTTCTCGTTATGACAGCTTTGGCACATTCACAAGGAGGCGTATCAAGGCTTCACTTGCCAATGACAAACTCAAGTTACCGATGTAGTCCTGACAACTTTGGCATGTTCACGATTTACACTTTCGCTTGAATTTGTCTAGTATCAATATACATCCGGCATGGATAAAATTCTATCAACTACACCCTCACTACTTTGGCACGATTTCAGATGCAGCCATATAAAGTTACCCATAAACCGTATTGACAAGACAGACCAAAAAACATGCAGCCAATACATGTTACTTTACAACCTTATTTTAAGCGGGGATATTCCTCAATGAAGCATCGCTCTACATCAAATGCGTTATTCCTCAAGGAAGCATTGCTCTACATCAAATGCGGAATTTAATCTAGATCAACTTCTAAACAGTTCAATTCTACCTTAGAAAACATAATATAACTTAACCATTAAATTTCAGTTACGTTTCCCGTTAGCGTAGAACCGAAAAGTCAAGAAATATCTAAATTACATGCATGTGTGAACATCAAAATTGGATTACATATCATATATCAAGCATGACTAATGAAATGGATGAAGCATCAGACCTGCTCTGATACCATTTTTGTTGGGGTTTTGGGCGAACGGCGGAGCAGAAGAGCTGTTCGGGTGAAATCATAATTTTAAAACTTTTAAATTACCGAATAAATTATTCAACATCTAATATGAATAATTTATTCATATTTCACCTAAACATATTTATTTGATATCAAATAATGACATAAATAGTTAAGGAACGTCGCGAAACTTTTACGAAAATATTTTTCCGCAAAATGGCATAAAACACGTTTTTGACCGAACCGACCACCCAATACACATGAGGGCTGCCCAAGTCAGCCTCAACAGTACTAGGGCAGTTCATGGGCTGCCTGAATAGTGACCAATTCACTATTTGGGCAGCCGTCACCCTGTTGGCTCAAAAAGTCACCTCGTAACGCCGTTTTCACCGTTTTTCGCATATTTCAACTCCGAAACAGTTTCCGGCAATTGCTCCAATACCCAAAACACATCCAATATATTTATATGACATAATTTCCATCACCATAAACCCAATTTTTCAGATCTGATCTAGAAACCAAAAATATCAATATTTCATGCTTTAAATCCAATTTTCTCAATATTAATCATATTAATACTAACACCAACCAAAGCCACCACCTATGAAGAACTCAAGAACAATTCTAGGAGTTACAAGAGTGGTCATAACACTCTAGAATGGTAACAAGTCATCAAATGATAAAATTGAACTAATATTATAAAAATATTATCCAATCTAACTTCACACATGCATCTAGCCTCCAAATTCATCCTCCAAATCAAAAAGCCCCAAAAACTAAGAAAAGAAGAAACCCTAGAACTATTCTAGATATTCAAGAACAAGAAACAAGCTTTCTAAGTTTAATATTATTGAAGATTGCCTCCAAATCTTGCAATTTCCTCAATTTTTTTCTTGATTTTCTTCACTTTCTTCATTGACTCTTCAAGAAATTTTTTGGGTGCTTTTATGGAGGTGGATTTCGACCATGGCTTCTTATTGTTGAAGAAAACAAAATTTTCAAACTATAAATAGTGAGTCAAACCGACTTTAGGGGTAGGAATAAGGGCATTTTGATCATTTGGTCATTTTTAATCAAATTAAATAATAATTAGCCTTAAGTTGACAAATCCAATTTTTAAACTTTAAGCTTAATAAAATCATGCCACATGTAACCAATAATAATCAAACATATTGTATAATATTTATGTAATAATGATATAATTTAATTATCTAGATATTTAACATTTAAACATATAAATAATTAATTAATGTGATTATTATTATATATGTATTTTTATTTACATTAAATAAAAAATATATATGTTAATGACATGTATCAAAGTCTCATTTGACACATAATTAATATGTATCAAATCAAATTTTGTATCAAATACAAATACGCATAAATTATTAATTGAACGAAATACTCTAATGCATGTATTTTCATTTAACCGTTTAAACGATTCGAATTAACTCATTTAATTTGGTGAAGTATTATGAATAATCAATATTATTCATAACGCGTTGCCCAAGTGCTCAACGAGTACACTTCATATTGTGGGACTCTCTAAGTTTAGTTTTATCCGTCACAAAATCCAATTTCGTGTCCATAATTCACCCACTCATGAATAGTGATGACCACGAATAATCTCGCCGAACTATGCAAGTCGAGTTCATTACATATGTATAATCCCTCCCTCACAGGCTATCCATATTATACCTAGGATATAGATAAGAACGTCAAATCTGTTCGGTATAATATAGTCGACTTTCAAATTACGATCTCTAAATAACACTCGGAACTGATTTCCGAAGTTATACCACGGTCATGGATTTACTAGATCGAAAACACGTGTAGGATTCTTATGCCCTGTACACAGGACTGGCGGATCCTCTCTTGATACGCACAAGATATCATGAGCATCAGTCCATACCCAACGAACAGGCGGAGGTCTGATCATGAATAGATCGGTGATGTGACTGCCATCAAGTGTGGAGGATAACTCATATATCCACAGTGGTAACTCAAGTCAAAGGACCATTATGCTCGCTCAAATCGAGAAGATTCTTATTGGCGTTGGTGTATCATCTATTAGGAAATCTTCAATGAGTCGTTCAGTATTTATCAAATAAACACCTACATGTCTATACGAGTCTTCCGAGACTCATGGTTCATTAGGATAAACCATCGGACCAAGTCACGATATACAACATGTACTGGTCTCAACGGATTTTACTAACCGATCCGTGTTAGTAAATTCTTACCAAGAACTTTATTCAAGGATATACAACTTATAGTGCACTTCCCAATATTAATTACAAACTACGTTGTAACTGCGCACTACATTGTAAATTCTATGGTATTTGTCTAATCTACACGTATCACTAAATCAGATTTAGTTTCAATATAATCATAATTAGATATCTAATCGCAATTAGATCGAATATGTGTATAAAAGACAAGAGGTGCTACCATTAAATAAGTAATTTTACGGAAAAAGAAATTGTTCGTATTTATGAATCGGACATAAATACAAACTGGATTGGCACTCTGAGCACCAACCCTAACACAATATTCTACACTTTTTTTTTTAATGACCAACTATAAAAGGAAGACACTATTCACAAATACACAAAAATGGAAACAAATGAAAGAGGAAAACGTGGGAGCAAAAAGAAGAAGAAGAATGAGAAGAAGAAAAAAAGAATAGGAAAGGAAGAAGATGAAAAGAGAAACAAGAAAAATGATTATCAACCACCAAGTTTGGAAAAATAAATAAGAATCAACATGAAGAAGGTAAGAAAATGATCTTAACCGAAATTGTGTATATGGAGTTTTGATGATTATAGTATGTGGGTAATTTGATTGTGATGATGATTAAGATGAGATTGTTGTAAGAAATAGTGAGTGTGGGGAAACCCCAAATTGCTAAATTTTGGTTATAAACTAATTGGGTATATAAAATGGATGTGAGGAAATGTTGAGAATGATATTGATGGTGTTTTGGATACTTATTGTTGTCAATTGCTTGTATCGAATGTTTGGGGGGAAGTGTTGGGTAATTTGAGTATGAAGAAAAGACCTGAAATTTAGCCTTGCGTCACGACGCAAAACACTCCGTGTCGCGACGCGATCTGAGAATTTTCCTAGAAATGCTTCTGGCCTGGTTCGCGTCGCAATGCGAAAGGTCCTTGCGGCGCGACGCGCAAGGCAAATTTTGGGTACGCCTCTGGACGATGCGTGTCGCGACGCGCCCTAACCTGCGTCACGACGTGAGGTCAAAAAATTCCCCAAATCAGTTTTGAACTATCTCAGTTTCACCCGCACGCGTTAGAGGCTACCATATAAGTCTCGTATCAATTCGTATGTACATATTACATCACGATGTGTGAATGATACCCCCAGAGTGATAACGCTTACTTGAATAAGTAAATTTTAGCCTAATTCTGAAGTGCGTTTCATAGTCTATTTCTAATCTAGTTTATCCAATTTAGATCATCGCAGGAACCAGAGTTTTCTCAGCAAGTGAGTAATGCCTGCCAGATTTCCTAATAGTGAGTAGACACTTCTCTCTTCAAGTTGATTTTCTTATTTATTTAATTATTGACTCATTATCTATAAATTGAGACTTATTATTTCAAGCACATAGGGCGTCAATCATATTGGTTTTCAATTACATATTAAATGTAATATTTATGCAGTTTTAAATTATATAGCATGAAATTTTCATGTTTTCAAACATGAGTTTTATGTTTTTGGAGGCATGGGGAAAAACCCACTTCAGTATGTAACTTGATTCAGCTTGGAATTGACGGATAACACATGTGCACATGTAGAGGACTGGGGGGACGACGATACGTAACACCCCCAGATCATAGTTCAGGACTAGGGATGACAGATGCCCCTAGATCATAGCTTCAGAGCTTGGAGGATAGCATAGATCCGCACCCCCAGTTCTAGTTCAGTGGATTGGGGGACGACGATACGTAATGCCCCAATACCACTAGTTCCAGGGACATTAGTGGCATGCTTTGGGGGACGGAGATATATAACGTCCCAAAGTCATGTGTTTGCACTTCTGGCTCTAGTTAGGCGTATGGGGGGACGGCGATACGTAACGCCCCCATGCGTCAAGTTTTTCAGCAGATATACAGAGCTTAGTTTTCAAATACAATTTCAGATCCAGTTTACAGAAATCATTTTCAGAGGAAAGTTTTCTAAAAAAAAAATTAAAGTTTTCAGTAACAGTAGTTTTATAAGAAACTATCAGCAAAGATTTTTGTTATAAGGGTTTTCCAGAAAGAAATCTATTTTGAGATAAAGTAAAGTTTTCAGAAAAGTTCGGATTTACTTCCCAAAATAAGATTTCACATTGTATTTCAGTTTTCACTTTAAATGTCGTCCACTCACTTAGATCATACAACGATCTAACCCTTACTCCCAGCTTCATTTTTTTGTAAGTATTCTCGGAGGATGAGCTCGGGAGGTGGTTACTGATGCAGTTACTGGGTTATGGAGTCCACCAGTCCAAGTCAAAGAGTATGAGTCCAGTTGAAGTCAGTCAGAAGTCATGTATTAGTTTTGAGTTATGTAATAGTCATTATAAACAAATATTATTAAGTTTACAGTCATAATTATTGAGTTTATATTTCATGTTAATGAGTTCGGGCGTTTGTCCCATGCATAAGTTTTTGATTGAGAAAAGAGTATTACTTTTATTTATAGTGAGAAAGTCCGAGGCTCATGGGAATAGTTCTGCATATTCCCTGCCGGTAGCATCTCCCAGATTTTGTGGATGTTACAAAGATGGTATCAGAGCATGGTCTAGAGAATCAGTGGCTGTAGTGGGTAGAGTGATGGGGTTTTGTATACGCAGTATGTCCGAGATACTCGTATGCTAGGCACTACCTCTCCAGTATCTGATCCTCGAGTACGTCCTCAAAGTTCTATAGATATGTTAGTAAGCCCTCCCAGACTATTCGAATTGTATCCCTTACGAGAACAACTATATTCTAGATCCACGTTAAGAATTTTTTTCCTGAAGTTATTCTGATCTATTACCAGAAGTATAAATGAGCTATGAAACCAGACAGAAAGATCTAAGAAAAGTTACCAAGAGAGTGTGAAAGGAAAGCCATAAGAAAGTAATGAAAGATGCATAAAAGCGTGAGTAGTCAGAGATAAAGAAAAGTAAAGAGATATAATGAGACAGTGAAATTCTAAGGATTTCTACCCTGGAAAATAGAAAGAGAATAGAAAAGGCTTGAACAAGTAATGGAGTGCCTGGAAGATGTAAGATCCCTTCCCTCATCAGAACATTCATTTAAGCCGAACTAATAGCCTTCAGGTATTTCGTATAGATAGTAAGTTCCCCAAGTAACTAGGAATAGACAGAAAGATAAAAGAAACGAGAGATCGAGGCTAGCCTAGGAAGTTCCCAAAGCAAAAGATGCCAAAAAGGACCTAGAGAACTCCAGACCCCCAAATCCAGACCCAGACCCAGACCCATAAGCAGACAAACAAAAGTCATAAGCATATATGATTAGTTACCTTATCCCAAGTAATCCGATGGATAAAAGATCATAAACTATCTAGTTTACAACCACTTAGTCATATTAGTTGAGGAAGTTATCCTAATAGAGCCTATCTCATACCTACATTACATGAGAAATAGACTTTATTAGGACATAGAGTACCGGAAATAAGGATACCGAAACCCATCGAGACATAAGAAGTTTGCCCTATTCCCTACCAGCATAGATACGTGCGACAGTAAGAAGCCCAAAAAAACTCATTTTAAAATATGAAAAGACCTTGAAAGGCAGATTACCCAGGTAGGGATTAAAGAAGTTTTTTAAGGACGTAAAGAAGAGAACCCGATATAGACTAAAGATCTAGACAAGATAGCACAATGATTGCAGTACTAGTAGAAGTCCACAGAATAGACTAAACCTAACAGAACCTACAATATAATCCAAATCCAATAGGAAAACGTGGAAGTATAGAATAGTAAACCCGAGAGGTTGGAGATATTTAGGAAGTGACAAAGAGTACCGGCATGGACAGTAGGACAGAGAGCCCAAGTCGAGATTTATAGCAAGAACAGAGAGCTGAGATCTAGGAAGTAGTTAAGAGAACAAACTACCGCTAGCCTCAGTAGCAAGACGTAGAGCAAGAAATAGAATATGCATGTGGTAAGAGAGACGCAAGGAGTAGCAAGGAAATTTAGTACATTCAGGCACAAAGATAACATAATGAGGAAATAGTAGTGTGGAAAAATTGATAATAGTTGTAGGACCCGAAGACATGGAGTAGTCGGCCAGGTCCCTGTAGAACGAATGACGACCATTTCTTCTAGAAACCTCGATTCTAATAAGCATATGGATACTTAACCAGATCATCGTCGAACTTATGTGTAAAATATAAATGCATGTCTACAGATTCTTTTGGATTGTATGTGCTCACTCGCTATTCGTCTAATCTATCCACTGCTCTATTTTACTGGTTCTTTTCTTTACTGAGCTCTAAGTTTAGAAACCTCGATTCTAATAAGCATATGGATACTTAACCAGATCATCGTCGAACTTATGTGTAAAATAGAAATGCATGTCTACAGATTCTTTTGGATTGTATGTGCTCACTCTTAACTTAGAGCTCAGTAAAGAAAAGAACCAGTAAAATAGAGCAGTGGATAGATTAGACGAATAGCGAGATGGCCAAACAGCTAAATCGGTGAGTACAATGAAATATAGATGAGAAGAATGAAATAGAATAATTTGTAGCCACAATAAGTTGAGCTAAGTTTAGAAGCCCTCGTTGAGCTAAGAACTCTTAAGGAAGTAAAGACTTAGAAGTACAAAGAAATTAGGGATAACGACTCTTAAGAATATAGTGAACAACTTATAAAGAGTCCAGTAGTATTGAAAAGGAAAGACTAGGTAAATAGTAGCACCTGAACCAAAGATTTAGTATGAGATGTCTTAAGTAATCGAAGTAAATAGAGTTTTCAGAAAAGTAAGAAGTAAGAAGTTTAAGGAACTGAGACAAGGAAGAAACCTTGATATTGGGCGAGTTTCTTGAGGAAGAATATCAAATTGAGTATAGCAGTACTCAGAGGAAGAAAATAATGAATTCAGAGGGTTTAATAACAGAGACTAAACAAGAATGGGTACAGGGGCAGTACGGGAAGTTGTTAAAGAGCATGACTCAAAAAGAATTTCGCAGAAAAGGTGGAGAGATCGATTATTGAATATGATCGGAAGTAAAGTTGAAAAAGGCAAACCAGATAGTTTCTAGTGGTAGTGCCCAAGAATGGGGAAATGCATCAAATACATACATACGAGAGTCATAGTCTCCTAGATGAACAATATGTTTATGCAGTTTTAAAATCTATAGCATGACATTTTCATGTTTTCAAACATGAGTTTTATGTTTTTCGAGGCATGATGGAAAAATCCACTTCAGTATGTAACTTGATTCAGCTTGGAATTGATGGATAACACATATGCACATGTAGATGACTGGGGGGACGACGATACGTACCGCCCCCAGATCCTAGTTCAGGATTAGCGATGACAGATGCCCCTAAATCCTACCTTCAGAGCTTGGAGGGTAGCACAGATCTGCACCCTCATTTCTAGTTCAGTGGCTTGGGGGACGACAATATGTAACGCCCCAAGACTACTAGTTTCAGGGACAAGAGTGGCATGTTTTGGGGGACGGCGATACGTAACACCCAAAGTCATGGGTTTACACTTCTGGCTCCAGTTAGGCATATGGGGGGACGGTGATACGTAACGCCGCCATGCGTCAAGTTTTTCAGCAGATATACAGAGCTTAGTTTTCAGAAACAGTTTCAGATCCAGTTTACAGAAATCATTTTCATAGGAAAGTTTTCTAAAAAAAAAGAAGTAAAGTTTTCAGTAACAATAGTGTTACAAGAAACTATCAGCAAAGATTTTTGTTATAAGGGTTTTCCAGAAAGAAATCTGTTTTAAGATAAAGTAAAGTTTTCAGAAAAGTTCGAATTTCTGCCCAAAAATAAGATTTCACATTGTATTTCAGTTTTCACTTTAAAGGTCGTCCACTCACTTAGATCGTACAACGATCTAACCCCCACTCCCAGCTTCATTGTTTTATAAGTATTCTCGGAGGATGAGCTTGGGAGGATGAATACTGATGCAATCACTAGGTTATGGAGTCCACCAGTCCAAGTCAAAGAGTATGAGTCCAGTTGAATTCAGTCAGAAGTCATGTATTAGTTTTGAGTTATGTAATAGTCATTGTAAACAAATGTTATTAAGTTTACAGTCATAGTTATTGAGTTTATATTTCATGTTAATGAGTTCGGCGTTGGTCCCATGCTTAAGTTTTTGATTAAGAAAAGAGTATTATCTTTATTCATAGTGAGAAAGTCAGAGGCTCAGGGGAATAGTACGACCTATTCCCTGTCGGTAGCATCTCCCGATTTTTGGGGATGTTACAACGACACTACTGGAAGCTTCTGAATACAATAAATTAAAACTTGAAAATATCAAATTTTCACCATGAGGTTTTACTGAAATTTCGAGGGTACTAGCGGACTCCCTACACTCCCACAAACGCATAGGAATCGACATAATTCGAATTGGAGCTAATTTACAAATGAGCTTCATTTTTCATATTTTCTTCTTGTCTCAATTTGCGTGAGACCGAGCATCGTTTGGTAAAACCGACTCTGCAGCCTTATAGTACTATCTGATGGCTTCGATTTGGCGGGTGGCTCAACTCGTGGATCGAAACGACAAGCCAAGAACTGAACTGAGACGTGAGCGTTTCTTCGTATAGGTTTTGCGGGAATCCGGTAGCTACGGGCCCATTGCCGACCACCAGTCGTCGCATGGCAGCCAAGCACACCAACCAACACCGTCGCGTTTGCCATTGGTGGCTGTTGGCCACCATTCTTAATAACGTCATAGGGGGTCTGATGAGAGGTGAAGAGAAACTTTGATTATGTTTTTCAGTTTCTAGAAATTTGGGGTTTAAATAGGAAATTTTTAAAAATTACAAAATGACCTATTTTTCAATACTTAAATTCTTATTTTTCAATATCATCTCGTTCCAAGACCTTAATTGAAATCCGATAATCTTCCAAAACTGTTATGAAAAATTCGGAATATTATTGCGAAAAGTTCTCTGGCCCAATCACCTAACTCACTTTATGGCCCCAAATACATCACTTTGTAAACAAAAAGGGAAATAAGAAAATGGGATTTCAAAAGCTACACTAAGACTTTATTTGATAATTTGATTAAAAAATGTGATGAATATATATATATATATATTTAAATCGTTGAAAACCTCACCGTCAAATCATCTATTATGTGCTTAAGCGGAGTAGGTAAAATCTCCGGCTGTCTCAGACTCTTACAAGAAACGCACTCCCTGAATTCGAATTAAGGACCTCAAGGTGAAATCATCAACCCTACACCACCAAGTCACATCCCTTGAGGACGTGATGAGTAAATGATAGTTCATAAATAATATTATGTAATTTTAATTTATACTTAAAAAATACTTATGGTATACTTTTTCAATATTTTGATAACGAATAAAAATAAAAATTTAATTTTTGTTAAACTCAATTTTTAAAAGAAATTACTATCAAATCGAGTTAAATGTATTGTTTAGAATTGTGGTGAAAATAAATGATAAAATTGTATTTTTATCAAAACACAATTTGTAAATTTTTGGTTAACAATAAAAGAAATTTACCAATAGTAATCTGTGAAAGGAATGAGTTTTACAAAAATATAATTTTTATTCACCTTCAAAATATTGAAAAAAACACAATAATATTTCTAATTTTTATTAACAAATAATTGTTATTTGTATTTATTTTTTGGTAATTAAAAATAATACTCGAGCTGAAGCAAAGCCTTTTAGAAGCTGGAAAGCAAATTTTAAACCTGAATAATACGAAGCTAAACTCACATAACTTGTTTTATTTGGAGCTGAATTGAATTCAAATCTCAACGAGCGCCGAATCTGTCTTCATCTTGCCATAAATTTGATAAAGTTTTCGATTTGGTTGGTTTTGTGAATTGGCGAATAAAGCTGGCTATGGACTATGAACCGTACGATAGCAGTGGTGAGTTCAATCCCCTCAATAATCAAATCTTTTCACTTGAAGTGACTTTATTTGGTGAATTAGGGTTTCTTTCTGGAATACTCATTACTTTTAGTTGTTTAAAGGGGAAAAAAGATTTGGTTTTTTGAGCTGTAATTCGTGATTCCAGGCTGTAATGGGTAATGATTAGTGAATTTAGGGTTTTTAACTCTAACAAGTTTGTTATAGAAAATAGTTGGTTTCTTGGAGATTTTGTTTTTATTGAAAGTTGATTGATTATTCTCTAGTATGAGTTTGAAGAGGCTTCTGGTATTCAGAGCTATCAAAGAACTTAACATGTCATTGAGCTTGATTTCTTTTTGTGAGAATTCGTTGTAGAGGTTTGAGCTGTAAATAGTCTTTATGGTTGAATTAAAATCACTGTGTATTTTGGTCATTCGTAGTAGTATTTTGATTGCTCAAGATTAAAAAAATCTGGTCTTTTGCTGTATATTGCGCGTTTGAAGAACTTGTCATTTAAGTTGCATATCATTTTTTTTTGGTTAAATGAATAAGAATCGATAAGATATTACAGATATAACATTAGTTTTTATTATTATTGTAATTTATTGGTTGTTACTTGTTAAAAGCTTTGTTTTCCAAAATTTCCTTCAGAAAATGACACCCTGATTATTAGAATGAGTAAATTCATTTGACATTTAGCACTACTACTTGATTTTATGGTGACTGAGTTTTGTTTTTGTTGTATTATTGACAAAACTGAAAAGTCGGTAGGAGATAACTGAAATTCTTTAACTTATAAAATTGCAAAGTTCTGGTTTTTCCAATTTTCTTGTTTGCAACTAATGTCATCAACAAAATTATAGGGAATTGTTTTCTGAATCATCTTGCTATCATGAAGGTTTTGTTTTAAGACATTTACTCAATTGTTTTGATTAATTTGTTTATAAATTAAAACCATTTTAAACCACAGTTTTTTTCTCTCATGCTTAAAGTGTATGGACCCTGAAATTACTGCAGGAACTGATGATGATCTTCCTCCATCACATCAGAATAGAATCCCTAGAGGGGGACGCGTTGCAGGAAATGGAAGACCTCCTGTGGGCTCTGTCCCATACCCTAGGATGCATGGTGACACTGATATGGAGACTCAAATTCATCAACTTGAGAAAGAAGCATACAGTTCGGTTCTGAGAGCTTTTAAAGCTCAAGCTGATGCCATTACTTGGGTACTTTTGTATTTTTGTTTTTATGAATCTTATATTCTTAAATTTCTCTGATCCGGTTTTAAAAGACTGCTACCTGAAATCTATTATCTTCAGGAGAAGGAAAGTTTGATAACTGAACTTAGAAAAGAGTTGAGATTATCGAATGAGGAGCACAGAGAACTTCTAGTCCGGGTTAATGCAGATGACATAATACAAAGGATAAGGTCTGATGGAGTTCATAATCGTTTATTTCAGAAGTAAAGCTGTTTTTCACATTTTGCAATCTTTGATCTCTTTTGTCTTTTAATGGGTCATCTGTTGGGGCCAGTAGGGAGTGGAGACAAACAGGTGGGCTTCAACCTGGCATGCACAGTGTTGGTCGAGGTGTTCATGATCCAATACCCAGTCCTACTGTCTCTGCATCTCAAAAGAGACAGAAAATTACCCAGTCGGTCCCCTCTCAATCTTTTGGTGGTCCATCACCATCATTTCACCCACAATCAGTCACCGCATTGCACCAGATGACTTCATCGGCTGCTAAACGAGGACCTGCAGCAGGATCCAAGGGCAAGAAGCATAAACCTGTGAGTTAGAAGTGATCATTTTTCAAGTAAAACTTATCATATGGTTTATTTATGCTGTCAATTTTATTGCAACAGGGTTTTCCTGGTGTATCCTCAATGAAGTCCATGCAATACCCTTCCTCAGGTCCTGCTGGAAGGGGTCAAGCCGCCAATAGGGCGACTTCAGGTGCTGCCCTTTTGAGTGAGCCAGAAGGAGCGACATTTGACCCATTGATTGGGAAGAGAGTTAGGACTAGGTGGCCTGATGACAATAACTTCTATGAAGCTGTTATAACCGACTACAACCCAATTGAGGTGTGTATCACACTTGATATGACATTAAGTCTAGAGTGGGTTCATAGCTGATTTTTTTCCCATTTATTTTTCAGGGACGACATGCACTGGTTTATGATATCGGTACTGCAGATGAGACCTGGGAATTGGTCAATCTGTCGGAGGTACATACATCTGGTGCTCCGTTTCTATGGCTGATGTTGCCTTCATGTTGTCAAATTCTCATGTGCATTGTGCTTTCAACGGTGCAAATTTGACCTTTCAAATTATAGTTTAAGACACTATATCTGATAGCTGTATCCAAGAAAAGTATGTTTGGATACCATACCCCTAGATTGAGTTAATTCGTTTGAGGGTAAAACATTATTTTACGAGAATTATTACTGCATCATCAATCATCATTTGGTTTACAGCCATCTCACTAAGAAATTTTAGATTTTACCTTCATTTTAACCTCTTTGAACATTTTATCTAGTTTAATGAATTAAGATATCCTATTTTGTTTTTAGCCTCTGCAAATAACATGTTAGTTCTATGAACATTGTGTTTTATACATATTGATCTCATCTAATGTTGCAGATCTCTCCTGATGATATACAATGGGAAGGTGAGGACCCTGGAGTTTCTCGCCGAGGAGGTTATGGTGGATCAGGTCATGGGATGAATAGACCTGTAGGCCATGATAATGTGCCTGGTTCAGGAAGAGGCAGAGGTGTTGGGAAAGGTCAATCTAGAAAAGATTTTCTGCCATCCCAGAATGGCATTGGAAAGAAGGCTTCAGATGATATACAAATTCATCACACTGCTAGTCTAATTAAGGAGGTAAGTGAAATTAGTTTGATCCATATAAAGAATTCTCAATGTATTGATTTCTGATATATTATATTTTCTATCGAAATTGGACAGGTGGAGAGGGTATTTGGTACAAATCATCCTGATCCAGTTGAGATTGAGAAAGCAAAGAAAGTATTGAAGGTTGGAAGAGCAATCATGCCTTACTTTTGTACCCTTAATTTCTCACTTGCATTTTCTTTTTAACAAACTGCATCAACTATATATTATTTTTCAATATTCAGGAGCAAGAACAAGCCCTTGTTGGTGCAATTGCAAGGCTTGCTGATATTTCTGATGGTGAAAGCGGTACTTTCCTTTCCTTTCCTTTCCTTTTTGTGTCATCTTTAGATTTTACTTTCCAGTAAATTATGGTTATTTCCTTCTGAGATAATTTATAGTTTACTCTGTTTTCTTTAGTGTTTAATCTTAAAATATGTATGGCATAAATAGAGTGACCTTGAATTGCATCGGCAACTTGCACTTTGAGAGAAAGTGGTGTTACTGATACCTGACATGGATTTCCACGATTAAATAAATAATATTTCATTCTTCTTTTAATTGAAGGCTGTCAAAACTCATCAGGTTTCATCAAAAGTCTAGTATAATTTAACATATAAAGCAAACATGTTTTTATCAATGGGAGAACCGGAGAATGATATAAAAACAAAAATGAACTGAAATTTCTCAAGTCATTTTCACGATCCTAAAGGAAATTGATGTTCTCTTTTTGTGTTGAAGCTTATACATTGGTCGAGATTTTAAAAAAACAGTGTCTTATTAAATAAATTTATCCATTTGTTGATTATCTCGATCTTTACCATGAAACAGAGGAGGGGGGCGGTCAGTTCTCACATGGTCAATCAATGGGAGAATGATAGAAAAATGTTTTTGGTAGGAAGCAGTGTAGCCTTATACATGGGATGATGAGGAGATAGCCGGAGAAGACGACTTGCGTTGGTAATAAGATTGATAGAGAGAAGCATCTGATTTCTAAGTCAATTTCTTGTATAATGCCGTTATTCTTATGTTTGATGTTGTGGCTTATGATAGGTATAACTGGGAAGATGAGGCTAATTTCTTTGTCTGATGATTGGAGATGTCACTCGACTCGAGGGAGGCCGATGCGCTTGTATGCCATTGTTAGCGATTAGTATGTCCTGATGATCATGTATAAATTTTGTTTTATTTCTGGTTTGCTTTTTTAACCCTGATATCTTCTCCCAAATTCAAACCAGCAATGAGTGAAGGTCTCCAGTTGTAATTGAAACATGATATTGATGGAACTTCATTTCATTGTTCCTTCTTTAACATTCTATGGCTCTGGGCATGGGCAATAAAAATAAGGGTTATTTATATTGTATTACTAAATTTATAATGAAAATAATAATTAGGTATTACGAATTTTAAAATACTATATTTTATTATTAAATTTATGATAAAATATTATTTTTTATTAAAATTAAATAAAATTTAACATTTTATTATTTTTTCGTTCTATTATTTGATTATTAATATCAAATAATAGAACAAAAAATTATCCAAGGAGTGTTTTTTTATAAGAGTTTGGGATAATCGGGAGTTTTACATGCTCTGTTTAAGTCTAGAAAATGTGATTTGGCATGATTCAAAAAAAATTAATATTAAAGTCTGATGGTCAATGCAGAAAATGGTAAAATATTATTGTCATAAATTTAATATATTAAAATATAGTATTTCTAAATTTGTAATATCAAATTAATAAATTTAATAATAAAATGTAAATAATCAGTCTCAATTACCTAAAAGAATGAGCAGCAAGTGTGAGTAGTTAGGCCTGTCACGCACTAAAACAGAAATGGTGCAACGTGTGGAATAATAATAATAATAATATTAAATCATTCAGTGATTCCAGTCATATCCCACTTTCAATAATTGAATCCATCCATCTCTTTCTATTGCTTCTTTTCTTAAGGAGCTCCTATGACCATTGCTTCTTCTTTACTTGCCTTGGCCTAATTAATGCCTACTACCTCTTTTTTTTAATAATAATAATTATTATTATTATATATGAATGAATGGATCATTTGACTGACTTGAGATCATAAGAGAATGTCAACTCTTCAATGCAAGCAATACCCTATTAGTATTGGAGGAGCACTGGACTTCAGATCAAAAGGGTTCAGGTATGTTGTTAAATGTGAAGCTCAAGCTAGTTGTTGTCTAAAACTAAAAAGTTCAAATGAAAATGATAAAAAGAAGCTAAGGATTTTGATTGCTGGTGGAGGAATCGGGGGGCTTGTATTAGCACTGGCAGCCAAAAATGGAGGTCATGAAGTGAAAGTGTTTGAGAGAGATTTGAGTGCAGTGAGAGGAGAAGGCCGGCACCGTGGCCCTATTCAACTCTCCAGCACTGCCTTGGCTGTTTTACAAGCTATTGATCAGAACGTTGCCAGAAAGATTATGGATATGGGTTGTGTTACTGGAGATAGGATCAATGGCCTTGCTGATGGCATCTCTGGTGAATGGTACTGTAGATACCAGAGATTCCTCTCTCTCTCTCTCTCTCTAAGCATTGTCATTTTTACATTAGATAGATTAAATTTTTGTTCTTCGCATTTCAGGTTCACCCAATTTGATCTCTTAACTCCAGCTGTGAAGAGGGGCCTCCCCATTACTCAAACAATATGCAGGATGGAACTGCAAGACATTCTAGTCAATGCAGTTGGCTTACACATATTGAGTAACAATTCTAAAGTTGTGGACTTCATGGAACATTCTGGCAAGGTTTCAAGTTACCTAAATAAAAAATTCTTTATTGTTGGTTTAATTGATACACAGCTCTTGATACTCCAAATTTTTTTAACAGTTTTCGCGTCTACTATATATATATCAGGTTACTGTAAGCCTTGAAGATGGGCGGCAGTATGATGGCGATATTCTGGTTGGGGCTGATGGAATATGGTCGGAAGTAGGCTCTTGTCCTTTCTTTCTTTCTTTCTTTCTTTCAATTTTCTCATCAATGTCTCTTCAAAACTCACTCCAGATTCTTTATTTTACATTTCATTAGGTGCGCACCAAATTATTTGGGAACCAACAAGCAACTTATTCAGGCTATACATGCTATAGTGGAATAACAAACTTTGTGCCACCTTATATTCATACTATTGGGTAAATGTTGAGTGTACAAATGACCTATCATTTTAATTTTTTTTGGATTTGCTTGTTCTAATTTGCTGCTTGGTTTGTAGGTATCGAGCGTTTATAGGATTGAACCAATACTTTGTTGCCTCAGATGTTGGGAATGGGAAGATGCAATGGTATGCCTTCTATAAGGAACCACCTATGAATACTGATCCTGCTGGAGGCAAGTCTTAGCTTATGGAGTTACGATTCTTTGTTTGCTTAGTAACTTGAACTTAATCTTTGATAAGGTTATGCTTCATTAGATGATGCAGTTAAAAAGAAGAGGCTTCTTGAATTGTTTGGGAATTGGTGTGATGAAGTAATTACTTTAATTACAGAAACACCAGAGGATGTGATTTTAAAGAGAGATATCTATGATAGAGACATGATCCCTAACTGGGGCATTGGACGTGTGATTTTGCTTGGTGATGCTGCTCATCCAATGCAGCCAAATCTGGGGCAAGGGGGTTGCATGGCGATTGAGGTAGGTGCCATGGACATTGAACCATATGGGTCCTTTTTCATTTCATTTGTTTCCTTTGAATAATACCTTTTTATCGAATGAATGTGTAAACTATATGTGCAGGATTGTTACCAACTAGTACTTGAGCTTAACAAGGTTGTGAACAGAAACTCGGATATTCAAATGTTGGATGAAATTGTCTCAGCTCTTAGAAGGTATATTATAACAAGTTTCTTGAAAGCCATACTAACCTCGAATTACGAGGTCTGTATGCGATTGAACTTGCTATGGTGAATCACACATTCTTTGATCTTAAAAACGATTTCCTGCATTCTAAATTATGTGACCACTCAATGTTTAGACTTGCTTCTGAGAAAATAATCCTGTTAATTTGTTGTTCATCATTAATAGTTGGGAGAAGAAAAGAAGGTTTCGAGTTAGTACAGTGCATGCAGGAAGCCGAATGGCATCAAAAATGCTATCAACTTACCAACCTTACGTAAACTTCGAATCTGGTCCTCTATCTGTATGTAATCCTCTAGCTCTACATTATTCTTTCTTTCAATTCCCTCTGTTATTCTCGACTCGCTTAAATTAATTTACATTTTGTGCAGACTAGAAGGATAAAAACACCTACATTTTATTTAGTACGTGCATTTTTGCAGCTCAGTGTACCGCTGTTCATGACTTGGATGATAGCTAATCCATGGGTATGAACCTATTTTTCTTTGAACTTACTGAATGAATCTTTACATGGAACTTTTTGGCTGGTCATGGATGACTTTATCAGGGTGTGTTGTTTGTGCAGATTATCAGAGAAATAGAAGAGGGAGAGAAACAAATGAACAGATCAAATATTTGTGGGCGAAAGCTGCCTATATCAGAAAAGGGATTTCTGGGCTGTCTCTTTGATGCTAAGAAATCCTGAACATAAAATGAATCTGCTAATTTGATTGCACAAAGGAGGAAGCCCAAGCTGAGTTCTAGGGTGTCAGTATATGCTCAAATTCGCATGAAACTGAACCTTAATCTGTGTCTGGATCTGGAAGCTGTGTGATTGTTTAGTTAAAACTCAATAATAACTGGAAATCAAAGTTTTTTCATGAATTGGTAACAGTAAAATGAGTGTTACAATTACCATGTAAGATCAGATCACATCACTACAGCTAACTATATGAACTACAGTTATTATTCTTTATAAATCATGACCTAAGCAACATTACACAAGTTACTTCAGTAATAAAAAGTGCCTTCAGAGAAATAGAAGAGGGAGAGAAGCAAATGAACAGATCAAATATTTGTTAATTTAAATCGTTTGATAGAGAGTATTGATTAAGAATATAAGCTAGCTGAGTTCTAGGGTGTCAGTATATGCTCAAATTCGCATGAAACTGAACCTTAATCTGTGTCTGGATCTGGAAGCTGTGTGATCATGTTTAGTTAAAAACTCAATAATAACTGGAAATCAAAGTTTTTTCATGAATTGGTAACAGTAAAATGAGTGTTACAATTACCATGTAAGATCAGATCACATCACTACAGCTAACTATATGAACTACAGTTATTATTCTTTATAAATCATGACCTAAGCAACATTACACAAGTTACTTCAGTAATAAAAAGTGCCTTCAGAGAAATAGAAGAGGGGGAGAAGCAAATGAACAGATCAAATATTTGTTAATTTAAACCGTTTGGTAGAGAGTATTGATTAAGAGTATAAACTAGCTTATAAGTATTACAGTGAGAGTATAAGTAACTTAAAAATATTTAAAATTCATTATTTGAATTGATGGAATGAGATGTAACAAAAACGGATTTTAAGTCATTCAAATCGAGGGTTGGAGATGGAACGTAATTTAAAAAAATAATATTAAAATATTTATCTTTTTTACTTTTATAATCTAAAATGACACAATTGTCTTTAAAGTCTATTTAGTTATCTTGCATTCCATTACTATTTATTTACCAAATAATGTTTTGAAATATTATATTATAAATCTCTCAATATTTTCCAAATAAGATTACGATACATTACGTTTTATTACATTCCATTATAAATCATCAGTTCAAACATAACCTAAGCCTAAGCTTAAGCAACATTACACACGATTGCTTGGTAACAACACTATTTAAGTGATATCCAGTTAAGGTCATATCCTAATACAAATCACGATGATTATATATACTACCCCTAAGCAAATAGGAGGAGAAACGACAAGTTTAATATCGTAGAAACTATAATGGAACTTTGAATTTGTCTGTAATTGACTTACAAATCAGCACCTTCTCCAGCCTCCATCAGCAGTCCTCTCAAAAACACGTGGCTGCTTCAGTGGAAATGTTTCTCTCCAGGAAGGGTGTTGAATTAAATAGTTCCACTGCCTGAAAAACAGAAATGGGTTCCAATTATAACTCTACATCTCTAAATGGAGAAACCACATGAGAGGGGGAAAGAAAGATGAAGCTCACATGAATGTGATTTAATTCCTTACCATTGATCAAATTCATGTCAAATTATAAACAATAATTTTGTACATCATCCTGATGAAATTGGAAATTAGTCACAAGCTTGCTTATTTCATCTTGACATCCAAATCCACATTCAATAATAATTCTATCAATTCTTAAGCTCCAGGGCTAGTTATAGACAATAATGATACAATGTGTTTGTAACTTCTGAGTCTAAGGTTTAATACCTTCTTAGATTTTCAACAAAATCTGGGCCCTCAGCAGAAGGTGAAGTAGAACATGTAAGAAGGATTTCTGCATCAGAAAGATGTTGCAAACTCGTGACGATATATAATTGGCGTAGGGTCCTGCAACAGTAACAAAGATGTGAGACAAAGCATAGCTATTCGGCTTTTGGAAGTACAACTTATAGGCCTGTGGATGAAGTCAGGCGAGCATTGTACGAGTTTATGATTATTTACAATTTCGATTATTGTTTTCAACTGTATTTCAATAGTTAATACACACCGAGCAGAAGAAACTGTAACCTTAACAATAAAAACGACAATTTACCAGAGGCAGGGGGCAATTACAAATCGATCAGTTTGAGTGTCATATGTCTCCAGTAACTTGCCATTCCAACTGCTATCTTCATGGGAGGAGGTCACTCTAATTCTCCTAACAATTTCATCTGGACATCTTGAAGTCCCATCAAAACTGGCAGGGCTCAGTGATCCTGTAGAAGTTTCTACCTGAAAAGATGAGAAACATACCAGAATCAATATTCCTAACAAGGCTAGAAGGTTTAATAGAAAAAAAGGAACAAATACAACATCTTTTCCCCAAACCACAAAACATACTTGGCAGGTGAACATAAATACCTTTCAAATTCCATTAATAAGATTTCACGCTGATAGAAGTAAAAAAGTGTTTCTTAAAAGATTCAGATTAACTGTCAAATTCTTCAAGTTAACATCAAATCATCTGACAATATAAAAGAAAAGGAGTTTAGGTTGTTGAATGAAGCTCACACTTACCAGTAACCCATGGAACATGGGGTATGCAAATCCTTGAGAGTCCCGCTTTGTGTTATTCCCAAGAACATGAAGCGTCTGAATGTGGAACTTTTCGCTTCTCCTCTGAAAAGCATCGACTAGTTTTGTGCACAAAGGAAAGGAATAACCATCCAAGTCTGTATAGCTTCCTGATCCAGTACTAAGATTAGCATGCTGCATACAAAGGTCAATACATCTAACTTTAATCATTCTGCCTCTGTCTAAATCTGGGTAATTAAATCTCAGGGAAATTTATAACAAAGTAGAGGATCGCGAGTCAGACATTGGGTGAAACATCATCAAAACCACCAATTAGATGCACCTACACAACATAAAAATAATCAAAACTCTTCGCTAACTAAACTGAAAATCATTGATTAAACAGCATCAAATAGAGAATACATCCAACTCAGAATCAAGATCACGATCAACAACAAGCGATAACATCTGGGAGAGGCCAGTATCCACGATCACAGAATTATCCATATGGGCAACAGAGATCCTGCAGTTGAAAAATAGCAAACTCAGAAATGCAGACCCAAAAACAAAATGCTGAAGACTTACTTAAAATAAGATTCTTACATTCCATTTCTGCGGTTGCGAATGACAAGTCCCACACAGGTTGTTGCTTCATCAGTGCCAATATACTTTTTTTTTTTTTTTTTTGAATGAGGGATTAAGACAATTAATAACATAATTGAAAATAATTGTGACAAATTTGGGTAAAGAAATGAACATACATCAACAAGAGTTGGGTCAACAGTTGCATATTCTCTCTGGAAAACATAAACGTATTTGAAACGTATTGAAGTCTCTTCAGAAAATGAGACTTTTGTATCCTCCATACACGTTAATGACTGTGAGGCTGATACCAGAATGGGATTCTCCAGTAAAGCAACCAGGGTATCACTCCCCTGCTAAAAATAAATTAAAAATTAAAAAATCATTTTTTTTTATAAAATCAAACAAACAAATAAATCAAGCAGAATATTAAGATATTTATTTGATGGGTATTTGGAATAACGAGTAGAGTGTGTCAAATAAAGAAGAATGAAATAAAATGAGTACCCGAGACGACGACGACGACGACGACGAAGAATTGTTATTAGAAAAAGGGAGGCCACCAACAAAGATCATGACTTCAAAGTAATGTATGTGATCTCTGACCTCTGTTACGACCAGCAAATAATTTTAACTTTTAAGAGCTTTCGAGAGTTGAGAGACCATCGGTGATCGAATTACAGAGACCTCTGAAATGTTTCTTAAATACTCATAGCCTTTCGAGTTTATAAATTTACTCTAATACTTTACTCTCTCTTTTTCCTTTTTCTTTCTAATTACAATAAGATAATTAAAAAAAAATATTATTAAATTATATAATTAGATTAATAAATCTATTAAATAAGAACTATATTATAACAAGAAAACATAATATATTATTCGATTAATTTTTGAATAATATCATAGATAATCCGTAAATAATATGTATGTGATTTTTAAAGTCTATAATAGCGTCACATGACACTTAATCTTTACAATTAATATTTTTATTATTAAATTATTAAAATAAAAAATCTATTATAATATAAAAAATATAATCTTTTATTAAAATAAGAAACCTAAATAGTAGCCGCCCACAAAACCTAACTATTTTATTTCATGAATTACTGTGCTTCAATATGCAGACTATGACTATTAGCTATTACACATGTCTATAAGTTTTTTATTTTATTTCATGAACTTAGAGACAAACGAATGAGACATAAATATTACAAGTAAATCAATTGTCTAATTTAAACTATAAAATCGACAAGATGTAGAATATTTTCAAGATCAATATCTAAAATATATGTTCAACCCGTACAAAATACAGACTATATACTAGTAATAATAATAAAAAATTATTTTACTAAAATAATTATGCATTACCAAAAAAAAAAAATTAAAAAGTGATAGTAGTTTTAAATAATTTTTTAATTACTTGATGGCGCTAATTTTTAAATTTTAATTTTTAATTTTAAAACTTAAGAAAAAAAACAAGAAGAAAAAAAACGCAGCGAGTCCCTTTCCTCTTATTAAAAGAAAAAAAAAAAAAAAAGAAGGGAAATCGGAAAATCACCGGCATGACCAGCAGAAACCCGTCAGCGCAGCAGCACGTAAGGCCTCGAAACCCTAATCAATCATCTGGGCGCGGCTTCATTCCTCATCCTATGCGGCCGTTCAATTCCTCAAATCAGACGGTCACGGTCGTTGGGTACCCACCTCAGCACGTCAGGGGACTTCCTGTTTCTTCTTCCCCCCATCTCAAGGTTTCTTTTCTTCCTGTTTGATTTCAAAGTTTTTATCTTTTTATTTATTTATTTATTTATTTTATTTTATTTCAGGTTGCTCCATCACCATCTCCGATTCCCGACTCTAATGGATATAATAAACATTCGAGGTACTGTTGTAATTGATGAATATATTATTATTTATGCTGTAAAATTTGATTGTTCTTTCACTTTTTAGGGACGAAAGAGACGAGAGTATTGCCGTAGTAAGAGATCGAAAAGTATGTACCCTCTTACATTTAAATATGTTGCCCTATGCTTATTGTGGTGTCCCTTCAATTTTTCAAATTCATCTTGTTCTAATTGGATCAATCAACCATGGCCTGTGCTTTAACTTGTATGTATATATAAATTATTCCTCTACTTTGTTCTTCCGCTTCTAAACTTCAAAATTTTTGCATTCATATGGCTATTAAATGTTTTCTTCGGACAAATGAGGTTTTTTTCTGAATTCGTTTAATGTATGCTTTATTCTTTTTTTTTTTTAAATGTTTAGAATTCCCCCATTTTACTACTTCCTTTTGTTCAGTAATTCTTGCTTCTGATAGAAGACGCGATATCAATGAGTGAAAGAAAGATAAGCTTTTGAACATAACTTTATTTTGCCATGAGGGAGGGAGCACTAGTTGTGGTTGACATGGAATATAGTTTTCTAGTTAATGCTCAAGGAGTATAGACTTTTACTAAGATTGATCCATTTATCTATTACTAATCCTTTTGGCTAATTCTCTGGATTGAATTTAGACAATCAGTTTAATATTTGCCTTTGATTGTGATGCATAAGCTACCTTTGTTTCATATTTGTAGGTCAGAATAACTGAAGCGACTTCTCTTTATGCACTTTGCCGGTCATGGTTGAGAAATGGGTCTCCTGAGGAAAGTCAGGTTCATATCGTATCCGACTGCAATTGGGTTTGAAATGCATGTGGTTTGTGCTGTTATCTTTCATTACATATTTGCTCTCAGTGTCAGCACAGAATTTTAGTTTGTTCTCCCATGGTGTCAAGTTTTAGGTTTTGGTTGAGAACATTAGTGTTCAAAATGTAAATTTTGCATTAGTTTTTGATATTCTATGATTCTACTGATATGATACATGGAGAATGGTGATTGTTGGTTTGAAACTTTGAGTAATGGTCAACTATTAGAATCTTTGTTCTAACCATTGCAGTTATTGATTGCCTTCCATTGCCTACAGTATCAGTGAACTATTCTGAACATGAGACATTGATCTTTTACTTTCAGAATAGATGTAAATGTTTTAAGATATTGATTAGATCTATTGTTTTGCTTGCCTTTTCATAATGCCTAATGTTCTAATTTTATTGGCAGCCACATTATGGGGATGGTGTAAAGTCTCTCCCAAAACCTTTGCCTATGCCTACAGCTGATGCTAATGTGGCTAAGGAAAAGGAAGGCGGAGAGGATGATGATGAGACTGATGAGGTTTGTCTTGGTGTCTGTGTTTAAGCATTGGTCTTAGACTCTTAGTATTCATTGATATTATTTCTAGTATTACTAGTGATGGATGGTATATAACTGATACTACCATCACTAATGCTGCTGCAAATCACTACTGAAAATACCAAATGACAGAGAAGTGTACGGTATGAGAGTATGAAGCAGCAAGGTGCACTTAAATTTACAAAAGTAACAATTTTTGAGTTTCGAAGGGGCACAGGAATTGGAAGTTGAGAATATCTTCTCGCCTCATCTCATTTTCCTTTCTGAACTGAAAATCTCAGTGACTAAAATTTTTCTTTTCCACTTTCAGGCTGAGAATATTGATCGATTTTCAGAAGAAGATCTATTGAGGAAACATGTTCAGCGCGCTAAACAAATCCGAGCACGGTAAGTTGTTTCGCTTTGTTTTTTAAGGCTTCCTTGAACTGTAGTTCATTCGGAAACAGATTTTTCGAAGATTAAGGTTAATTGTTATTGTGTCGCCTGTAGGTTGAGCGATGAACGGGCGAAACGAGTAGAGAGGTACAAAACAAGGCTTAGTCTTCTCCTGCCCCCACTCGTAGAACAGTCCCGGAATGATGCTCTTGCACCTTAGTTTTGTAACACTTAGTAGATCCAATTGCTGGGTATGGCATAGGGAAAACCATGTGATTGGTTTCGTTTGGTTGTAAAATGGATGTAGAATCCTAGGTTTCCTGTAATGTTCCACTATTCTGTAGCCTTGAAACAAAGTGAAAATTGTTGTTTCACTGCTGCTTGTGACAGTATGGATTATAATACTATTTTTGTTTTTTAAAGATGAAATATATTCATAGAGAAAAAGTATCATACAATGCTATATCGTTTTGGCTATATCAGCTCGAATACAATTCTTGATTAATCTAATAGTCGAGCCTAGTTAGAACATTGCCTAAAGCAAAAAAAGAAAAAGAAAATAAAGACAAACAGAGAAGAGAAACGGACAAGAGGGAGTGGTTGGGAAAGAAGAAAGGGAGATGGAAGAAAGATATAGATGAATAGAGAGAGGGGAGAAGAGTCCCCTGCCGCCAGCCACAAGGATGTGGCGACGGCATGGGGACAAACATAATTTAGCTCTTTTTTCTTAGGGTTTTTAGAAGGAGTAGGTAAAATAACCGAACCTGACCCCAACCGAACTGAAAATATTGTTTCGGTTTGATTTTTCGGTTTATGTTTGAGTTAAATTGATGGTTTGGTTCGAATCATGAAGCAGACCGATGAACTGATCGGTTTGGAAAACTTTGAACCGAACCGCTCAGTTTGGGGGTTAATTCTTTTGAAAATCCAGTTTGGTTCGGTTTGGTCATCAAAACCGAAATTAAAATATTAAAATCGAATCGAACCAAACCAAACCAAACCAAATCGGTTCGGTTCTGTTCGGTTTTAACAGTTCGGTTTATTTCTGTTCTTAAGTTCTTAAATCGATCGATTTTCAGTTCGGTTCACTTCGAAACCAAACTGAACCGAACCAAACTCTGCCCACCCATAGTTTTTAGAGAAAAGATTGATCCTTTTTTAGAGAGGAATATGATATTTTGAAAGATGGTCTTATTTAGGGATGATAACAGACTGAGTATGGTACGAGGATGTCAATATTTGTACCCGTCTCGTTCAATCAAGGGGTACAAAAATTATCTGCTTACTCCCCCAACGTATCCCCCCTCTCGCGGGCCTCCGTAAGGGTCCCTTTTACTTATATTTTTAACGGGGATGTCAATACCCATACCGTCCTGTCCAACCAACAAGTATAAAACATTATCCATTTATCTGCCTCTAAAATACCGGTCCTGTCGGCTTTCATCCCCATGGGGATTTTTGCCATTCTTAGCCTTATTGGAATCACCTAATTAGTTGTGTGGATTATAATACTAGTTCTTCTAAGATTATATTATTCACTGAGATTGTTGCGACTAGACCTGAGCCATATTTAGATGGTAAAGTAGACATGCATAAGGTCCGGTTGGTTAATCGAAACCGGATCGTGACCAACCAGACCTTAACAAATCAGAAACCGAATCGAACTGAATGGGTCCGATTCAGTTGCGGTTGGGTGTATTTTCAACCGACAGTTGAATCAGATTTAAGGTTCAACCATAATAAATCCGATTCAATCGTAAAAAAAAATCCAGTGCAATCGTATTTTTACGATTGAACCGAATTTTCTATCAATTTTTTTTATTAATTATTTATAACATTAAAAAAAAAAAACTAAACAAAAATATAGTTCAACCGTAATCGAACTAAATTATACGATTTGATTCGATTATGATTAATGTTTACAATTTCAACTTTGACCGAACCATTAACTAAATAATCCAATTATAATTTTCAATCGTAACCGGACCTTATGCCTATCTACAACCCAAGACTCATACAATGATTTTGCTTTTGAAATCGATCATTAATTACAACTATTTATTTAATACTTGTCATTTCCAATTGACAATTATTGGCTGAATAGAAATAAAAGTTTGACGAATCAATCCACAAGATTTTTCCGAGGATTGAAAGACAAATCAACCTAAATTATTCAAGTCAAAATACTACTAAATTGAAATCTATCCGATACGAGTCAGCTAGCATGTGAATTGGAATGTGAACAAACAAACATTTAATTTCTTCTACTAAATCTCTTGTAGATTTTGTCGAATCGTCAACCAATCAGATCAAGTCAATCAAGTTAAAAAGATTCGTAGCTATTTGTTGGGCTCCCTTGGATTCATTAATAGGAATTACAATAATAATTGAGACAATTGGTGATAGCTATGAACATACATACATACATACATACATATATATAATGACACACCATGTTGAATGAGACATGAACTACTGCCATTTATCTTCAATTATTCATTAGTTTAGTTCTTGGAAATCCCGCCGTCAAATCACTTGATCCGAATTTAAGCGGAGTCCCAAGTTTTTACAATAAATGAACTAATTCATTAATAATGATGATAATAATATCATTATTTAGTATCTCCATTAATAAATCTAACAATCTTTGACATGGGGCCAGTTGAAAAAGAGGATAATTTAACCCCACTTAAAAACCAAATTAAAGCAATGCAAACTAATGATATAACCCATGTTTGGTCTATCACAATCTTTGAAAATTATAATATATATATATATCTCAAAAGTAATCGACAAGAATAAGGGAACAATTTTTTTGTTAATTTTTGATATATGATGTTTCAACGAGGGCACTGAACATGTCTTAAATTGTTTATGGTTAATTAACAATAATTGTTGACATCAGATTTTTGTCTCAAAATTATTCAGGGCTTGTCGAATTCAAACCAGTTATCATATACGTAAATTTATATATATTTTAGAGAGTAATTGGTCTCTTCATTGGCTTTATAATGTAAGGTTATCATCCATGAAAATTTTCAGATGCTTAAGTCAGCAAGGAGGAGTCAAAATTGACAATAAAACGAAGAGAGTTTGGAATGGTATATGTTGACGATTGTTTTTCGTTTTAAGGGTAATTCGGGAAAATCGTTCCTCGAATAAATCTCTATCTAACAATGAATTTGTTTGGTTTTTTGGGAACCAAATGCAAATTCGGCAGAGAAACAAGGAAACACACAGATAAGAACAGAAGATTTAACGTGGTTCGGCGGAATGGATCCAACCTACGTCCACAGATGCAAAGGAAATAAAATCTTTATTAGAAGATCAGGTCTGACCGACTTGCTCTAACTCTCGCTTACGCTTGTCTTTTTTTTTTTCTCTCTTTTACAAGTTATGCGTGAGAAAAATTAGCTAACCCCTACAATGAGTTCTCGACCCCTTTATATATTGCGTCTAAACCTACTATTCCGTCAACTCGTGACGTCGGTCATGTTACCAAGTCATTATTGCGTAGGAACTCTTCCCCAATCAACCTATAAGTAGTAGCTGCGCCGCCTGACACAACCACTCACTGCTATCTGACTCATTAATGCGACCATTTTTGGTAACTGATATGCACTCTGCCCAAGCGCCAATCTGTATTCCAATTACTCACGCGGTTGCGTGTGTCAGTCAACAAGCCTGAAGCCATTTTCCATCCCATCAGCTGCTGACCTACTCCTATCTCATCAGTCATTGGGAGGCTCAAACTTCCGTCTAAGAGCATAATGCTGCAGCCCCAACACATATTCTCGGGTTGGTACATCGAATCAAGTGAGGTCATTCCTTGTATATTTTACCAGGTCGGGTTGGCAGAAAAGCCTTCACTTTCCTGAACATTCTTTATAAGTGTTTGAAAGTTTATGAGCTTGATCGGGAGCATCTGACTTGTATCTTCTAGTGATCAGCTTCCTCGGGCGTATGTGATTGCGTCTCGGCTGGTTCTCCCTTATTCCTCGGGTGTTCTTCAAATATAGTCGAATTTAACCCTCTGGTCGGGTCAAACACCTCTGGGCCTAGGCCCTCATATTTTCAAAGATCTTGGGCCCCCATCTCGGTAAATGAAATCCCTTTACTATCATTTTCCATACTTCAATTCTTTTTGGGTCCGAAAATCACCATCAATATTTTTCCCCTAGTTCTTGATATCAACAATTTAATGAGTTGATGTCGGGAACTATAATGGTGGTGCAGATTAACTCAGAGTCCTTAGGTCAGGATCTTGCTATCGACTGAATTGCACCCTCCTCTAATCCGGATAGCATTCATACAGTCAAAAGGTTCTGCCTTGGTGACAGTTGCTTCATTGAATGATTCTCTAGAGCTCTTAAATCGTCTTTTAGAAATTGTGCTGCCATTATTGCCTTCTTTAAATGTCTGTCACATCATTCTAGGGCTTCATCCTCTTCGTATCCCCGAGATGCCACACGTCGCACATCCACGGCTTGCGCCAAAATCGGGTACAATTGGATCCCAACTGAATAGTCGCTCCAATCTCGTCCTCTCATCCCAATCCAACTGGGTGAAATACTCATCACACGTGTCATTGATCCTGGCCTTCATCTTCAATTGAACGGTCAGAATCAAACCGAGTTGCCTATTTAAAGGCCACTGTACCCCATTTCACACTTTCAACACTTCGTCTTCTCTAAAGAGACTGTATCTGAGTTCCTCTGCCTCCTGCGATTTCCCAACCTTTCAACTCTCTCACAATGCACTGTCTTTAATTTTCAAGTAAGTTATTCTCTGAATCCATCTCTCTTAGTGCATGTTTTTGATGATTGTTTTTGTGTTGTTTGTTTTCTGTGATTATGAGAAGATAAATGGTGGGTTTACTCATGCGGGGTACTTTTGCTGTTTGTGTGCATATATGGGTATGATTTTCTGGGTTTTTAGAGTTGAAGGGCTTGTGTTTATGGGTTTTCTGGGTGTGTTGGTTTTGGTTTGCTCTGAAAACTTTCTTTTTGCCATCGCATAGGGTGCTTAGAGACTCTTAGGGTTAGTCATCTGTTGGGGATGAAGATGATAACCCTACTTATATTATTAATTGCGAATATGAACTAACCTTCCACCTCAGGTCGTGT